>JAGDQP010008225.1:800-37591 GCA_022664845.1 Lepisma saccharinum
TATGTATTAGGGCTTTGTGCCAGACTCTATCAAATGCTTTTTCGAGGTCAAACAGAACTAAGCAAGAAGGTTTGGATGTATTAAAGTGATTGGTTATCATGTTGGTAAGTCGAAGTAACTGATCATTAATGCTAAAGGAAGGACGGAAACCTGCTTGGTGTAGGGGTAGAAGGTTATGGTGTTCCAGGTGGGTATGGAGCCGGGTGACTAGGATTTTGCTAAATGTCGGAAGTTAGTTGAATGGGTCGGTACGAGGAGACAGCATGGGTAGGTTTTTGTGGTTTATGGAACATGAGTGTTTGTGAAGTTTTCCAATGTAATGGGATGTATCCTGTGCGCAAAATAAAGGTATATATATGAGCGAGAAGTTGTATGAGGAAAATAGGAGCTTCTTTGAAGTGTCTATAGGTAATTTTGTCGGGTCCTGGAGCAGATTGACGTTTGCGAGTGATTGTGTGTATGATTTCTTCGGGTGTGATTGGTATAGTAAGTGGATGTTCAGGAAGTGGATGATCAGAGTTTGGTCGTAGATGAGGGGAGTGGATGTCAAGATGATCTGCGGGGTGTCTGCGAAAAGGGTTGAAAGGTATTGTGGGGGTGAAGATGGTTTGAATATAATCTGCAAAAAACATCGGCTTTTTCTTTGTCTGTATGAAGGGCTTTGTTTTCTTGAAGTAGAGGATATGTGGTGTGTGAGTATTTACCTGTAAGTGTGTTGAAGCGTTTCCAGTATTTGGATGGGTGAGATGTATCTGCCAGATTATTACATGTTTTATCCACACGTAGTTTATATGCTTTTATGTAGTTATGTACTGCTCTTTGGAGTTGTCTATGAAGTCTGAGCGATTCAGGATTTTGAGTGCGTTGATAGTCTCGGTATAGATTACGGGACCGGCGTATTAATGGTAGGTATTGTGGAGGTAAGTTAGGTCTAAACGGGTGAGTAGTAGAAGTAGGGATGTGACTGTCTGATGCTTGTTTGATTGTAGTGGTGATATGGTCTAAGGTGGAGTATAGTTCGTCTTCTGTGGTGGGTGGTATAGAATCTGTGAATTTTGCTTCTATATGTTCCCTGTAGCCAACCCAGTTCGCTCTGTCAAAACGAAGTACTTGATGCGGGATGATGGGTGTGGTTGGGTTTGGTCTGGTGAAGTCAATTGTGAATTTTACTGGTATGTGGTCACTTCCTAGGGGATCAAGTACGTCTAAATGGCTATTGGGGAGTAGATTGGATGAAGTTATAACTATATCCGGTGTTGTGTTTGAGATTGGTCTTGTGTGTGTAGGTATCCTGTGGAGAGTACAGGTTGTTTGCTGACTTATGAAGCTATTGAAGTCGGTTTTCGCTCTGTCAGATCTGCTATGGATGTTTATGTCAGCCATGATTATGTAGTATCGAAAATTATTAGAGATGTATTGGAAGAAATTTGTTGGGATTGGTTGGCCTGGACGAATCTAGATAGTTCCTAAAGTAATGTATCTTTGCTTGAAGTATAATGAAGTGATGAGATGTTCGGGAAGATTGAATGGAGGAGGTGTGTGTTGACGAAATGGTATATGAGGGGAAAATCCTATAGAGACTCCTCCATTAGCTCTTAAGTCTGGTAGTGTGTTATCGTTTATGAGTAGGGTGTAGCCAGAAATTTTGCATTGAAGTTTAGGGGTGAGATAAGTTTTATTTAACATGAAAGCATTTATATGTTCTTCAAGCAGTAGAGATGAGAAAAGAGGTTTATGTGCTGGTAAGGAACGGATGTTGAGAAACAAAAGATGGCGCCATGAGGACAAATGAATACAGAAAGGTTGTTTTGGTTAGATTATACAGCTGTTTCTTGTCCGTATGCATGTGCATGAAAGTAAGCGTATGGGCCTGAATATGTCGCAGTGAAGCTGACATTGAATATGGTCTTTGCTGCGTATTGTATTTGCTGTATAATATTATGGCGTTGGAAAGGATGGATGTTCTGGAGTGCAACTGTGAGAAAGGTCAGAAGTTGTTCAATAGATAGGGGTTGATGCACAGATGTTACAGGAGTTGTGAACTGAGTTTTGGTTTCTGGAGTGCGTATTGGTACAATCAGTTCTGGTTTTGCTGGATCTGTTCGGGTCGAGCTTTACATTTATAACTGAAAGTTGTGTGGTGATCATCGCAAGTGTTGCATGTGAGAGGCTGTTGAAGGTTCGGACAAGTTTTTGTTGAATGGTTACCGGTGCAGAAGCCACATTTCAATTGTGCATTTTGAAGTAGGATGGGCGTTGTACAACTGACATTTCTCACATCTGATAGGTAGCGGTGGAGGTGAATGTGAGGGTTCGACTCTGTATCGTCTCCTATAGATGTAGGCACCGTGTGAAAGCAGATCGTCTATGGTCTCTTGATCTGGTGTGAGAACCCTAACCATGTAAGTAGCTTGACCTGTTTTTGCTTTTATGCGTAGGCATTTATGAATTGAATGGCCCTCGTGCTTCAGTTCTGTTTCTATTTCTTCATCTGTGAGCGTTGGATCAACCCCCCTGACTACTACGGATAATGTGGGCGGCTTACGTGGTGGTGGTGGCTGTTAAAGAGGTTTCTGGTCAAGGCGTGTGATATTTGCATTTTTTCCAAAGATCTCAAAACTGTGACGATTTCTGATTTTGCTAGCGAAGTTGATGTCTGGTGATTTGATGATGGTGCCACTTCTTGTAGGGATGATTTGTGCAATGGAATCACGAGAAAGATACTTAGTAACTTGCTGAAACAGGATTTTTGGATTCTGAAACTTTGCATCGAAGTTAGTCAACAGAAAGGAATGGTTCTTAGATGCAGATGTAGCTGTAGATTCTTCTTCGTTGTTGATGTCCATTTGAAGGTCCTGGCCAGAAGTGGTCTCGCTGAGTGTATGGGTGCGTTTCGTTGGTGGTGAGTGCTCTGATCTGTTTGGAGAACGTGATTTTAAAGATGATGCTTCCATGGTTCGACGATTGTGTGGTATTGCTCCGAGTGTAGAGTATGGCGGTGGTCCAGTAACAGTAGGCGGCAAGTTTTGATGTCCTAGTTGAGGATGATTTTGTTTTGAATCTGACATGATGATGTAGGGCCGTGGCCCTGAAATTCGAGAAGCTGATCAGTAACTACAGATGAACGAGGATTTACTGTTGTGTGCAATGACTGCCTTCTCAATCTAACTGCACCCTCCGCCACTGAATAGTGACGTCAATCTTATAGTACTCGTACACGTGTTTTTTTCTCGCTTGCGTATGCTTCACAAGGTCCTCGACAACACGTTAACAAAGCACAGATAAGCTAGGTTAAGTTATGGCACTTTGCTAAACCCATGCGAAAGCCTATCTGCCAAACTAGTAAAATAACAATGGGATCCCATTAACAACATTCGATCATTGATTCCCTGAATACTTTCGGCTTCGATTTACCTGTATTACAATTGATCTAATTATACAGCTTAGCTACGCATTTTATCTACCGACGAATCATCTCCTATAGTGTCCTGTAGCTATGCATGCTCACTTACGTAACCAGCTCCATCTAGCGAGTACTTTCTCACCAACGATTCCGTGCTCACTCTACTTTTCAGGAAACTGTTAAATTCATTATTTATGGACGTCAAAACGTTTTCAAACGTATTTATTCTATATGTCAATGGCAGGCACGGTGGAGGCCGCGTTCATCCCTGTCATAGATAGAAACTAAAAGTTCCCAAATGAAAAATTACCAGTAAATTTATAACACTATTTATGCTATATAGTTCAATAGATAGATTCTTAAGTAAAACACAATTTACAATTTAAATTCTTAAACTTTTTTAAACTTACCATCCATCAATCTGTTAGCAGAAATGTTAACCAAAATCCGTAATGTTACCTGATAAACTGTTGAAGGTGAAACAAAATATGTTAACTTAGTTTTAATTACAGTATCGGACTTATTACAAATAAAATGTGAATCAGATTAACACTACAAAGTAGAGTTTAAAAGATCTGAAAAAAGTAAAAAGAAACAAAAACAAGAAAAAACCGTTTTTTAAAAATATTTTTCGTGCGTTAGAAAACATGTTTTTTACTATTTCGGGGCACCTAACGTTACTGCATCATTTGTGAATAGCTAAAGCGTTAGTTTTTATGACAAATATCCATTTAAAATATCTCTACTCCCAATAACAACACTTAATTGCATAATTGTATATTCACGTGATTCTAGCTTACATGAAATAACGTAGTCCAGCAGAAAACGTATGTCTCTTGTTAAATCTAAATAATATAACTATTAGTAAAAATATACTTTTTAAAATATACATTTTACTGGAAACCAAGTATATTAACAAGTTGTGTCTTATGTAGGTAAATAATTTCTTATGAATATGACAAACCTGTTTGAACAGCTTCAGACTGAAGTAGCATTTTTTTTGTGTAAATCGCACAAAATAACTTATTTTAAATGTTGTATAAAATATTATATTCCAGAAAATAATTTCCGAATTTAATACAATTTAAGTGCGTTTAGAGCTCCTTGAATGAATATAAAAATGCCACCTGAAATATATTTCAAAGAACTGGAGTAAATGCAGAACGCTTATACTATAAAAATTAGACCGTGGTTAGAGCAATGCTTTTAGGTATTCTCTGAACATAACGCATGTTATTCTAATATATTCTGTAATGAAAAGACAATCCAATCATTGGTGTATACTTTTGCTTCCTCATATAGTTTCATGGTCAAATTCAGAGACAAAAAACATAAGCTGTGATTCCCACTACTGCTCGTTAAAAATTTACGAATCGTTAGGAAATGGTAAGAATTTTGAAGTAGATATTAGTTAAATTTCTAACTAAATTTGGTGAAACGCACAAAGTGTATATATATTAAGCAGTGAATATTCGTGATGAAAAAGCAGAACGCAAAAAAAAGAAAGAAACAATTTTCCTCAATGAAACCAGTGACTTTTAGCCTCATGGAAAAACAAATTTTCCCCAAATTTTCGTTGTTGTTTCCCGGCCTGTACATCACTAATCTATACAAACTACTTAGAGATAATGATGTTCAGGACTATGAATATAGTTTGTCATCATTTTAAAATGTCAGTTTGCTCAACTACATTTTTCATGTGTTCGTAAGATTGCGAACAGTTAAAGTTTGCAAATTTCCTGCAATGTTCGCAAGGTGCGTAGTAGTAATTTGAGTTGCTGTGAAGATGAATTCTAGTAAAAATTTACCAAATAAGATAATTTATTTACCTATATCATGTGACGAAAGCTATTCATGCTGTTATGTCCTAACTACAAGATGCAAATGTGCATGTTGGTCATAAAACATAACTGTTGCTTCGTCACTGTCCATAAAATTCATTTTATGTTTAACTGTTGCTTCCATTCTTTTCAGATGACTAAGTGCAGAGGCAAATGAAACGTGGAAGTTCTATGCACAATATATATGTGCTCTTCTTAAGTATGCTGTACGAATAAAGCTACTTTTAAACGAAGATGTCTATTGAAATAGTGACTATTACTCTAAATGAAGAATCACGAACTGGAGCTGTTAGTAGTAAGGATTATAATGATTCCGATTCGTCCGATAATTCAGATTATATTTCTACATCCTTTATTCAAAATCAAGTAAGTTTACTTTTGCATTGTTCAGAATTCAGTTCTGGAACTCAACACGCTACAAGTGACATATTGATGACGAGTACAAATCAAGTAAAGACAAAACGTATTACTGAGAGTGTAATTCCTAGAAATATTGCTACCGCTAAAGATCACGAGTCGATTATTGACGTCAAATACGAGGATTTCAAGCCAAATATCCATGAAGAGATTTCAGGACTTTCAAATCAACCCTCAGAATTTGGTGTACTGAACAGTAAGAATAAGTTTGACAATCAACGGAGGATTCTATGTGATGACCAAAGTTCATCTGATGTAGCGCCAGAAAGGTACTCTCTAAATTTATAAAAGTTCCAGTAGTAATACTATAAATGTTCCAAGAAATGTTTTAAAGTTACTGAGTACAGCAGTTCAAAATATACAGAGAAGGTGTGTTTTATGGGCCTGTAAGGCATTGTACTGAAGGAACATTCTGTGTATTAGGTTAGGTACAAGTGATAGGTGTTAGAATTAAAATGTAAAGCAATTCGAACAATGTTTTAATTTATGTAGGCAACTCTTGATCTGCCCCGTAAGCCATAGTGCTGTTACCGCCCATACAATTCATTTTATCTTGGTCTGCCACAAGAGAGAATATAGAGAAGACGCCAGGCATTATATGTACAGCTCGAAAGTGGAATGTTTCTCCAAATTATTTCAAACAAGATGAAATAGGTTCCCCATGTCTACTTATTACGCAGTTCAAGATACCACATTATGTTTTCTTTGATGATCGATTTCGTAAAAGTTACGTAATTAATTACGTGTTCCTTAATAAATATGTTCGTTTCTTTGCCTAAGAAAGTTAGGTGAAAATTTGGGTGAATGTAGAATTGAAATATAATTTATGTTAGTGGTTCCTTGTAAAAAAAAACCTGAAAAAAGCGATGGCGAAAAGCGACGATCGCTACGAGGATTTTTCAGTTTCCCGCCAGGCCACCTCGCGCTGCTAGTATGTAACGTATTTGCCCGTTTTGGCAAATTCTTTTCTTGAATCTGTAGTCTTCGTATCAATAATCATCCAAGAATGTTTTCGATTAGTTAATATTTTTTTTGTGGGTTGGTATTACCATTTACACTGAAATACCGCGAATATTTTTTTTTTACATTTAATAGTTAATCATATTATTCTAACTTAAACTTGACTACTTCTCAATTTTCCGTTCATTATTTCATTTATGCGTAATTGCGTATTATTTACTATTTTAAAAGTAAATAAAGTTACACTTGTGACCACATATAAGATCTATACTTAGCTTCAATATACGAAACTATGAATACCAAGAAAAGTTTTTATTACTATCAATAAATTGTTTTATCCTCTTAAAATATTTTAGCCAATGTAATTTCCTATGTTAAAACCAGTTGGTTAATATAATTAATTAACTGACTTACGGAGTTTACAAGTTCATCGCTGCGGTAACAAATTTCTGACATTGGATTCTACCCTGGGCAAGTTAAATTCAGTTTTCATGATGAACATGTGCATCCTGGAAATCCCTTCTAATATTGTCATCCCAACAACGCCTCAGCCTTTCGAACGGCCTCTTCTCCTCCGGCCTACTAACGTCGGTAGAAAATCTCAGTTTGTCTCCAATCGCAGCTATATGGCCTATCCATCTTAGCGGTCGTGATTTCATTGTTCATTTAATGTTTAATGAATATTAACTGCATCATCCGCATAAACGAACAGTTGCTTCAGTTCATTCAATGTTAGTTTATTTTTGTCCTCTTATTTCTGGAACCGTATATTCTAACCCAAAGTCAAAGAATACTGGTGACAAGGCATTATTCAGTTTCAATGCGCTATGAATTTCGAAACTACCTTACATATTACCTATCCGCAGTCTGTTGAAGGGATCGTTGAGACACATCTTACTAGTTAAGCGAGCTTTTTCTTCAGAATTCCAAAATGTACCAAGATCTTTTATATTTATTTTTTGTTTGGAATCAGATGCTTCCTTAAAATTTATGAACACCTGGTGAACGGTCCCATTACATTCCGATTTCTTCTCTAATACTTTCCTCTGGGTGAAAATCTGGTCCAACGAATTCTGTTTCTTTAAAATCCACATTGGCGATCTTCAATAGTTTCATTTACCTATATGCTTAGGGGTGTTAGGATATTACCCAACACTTTGTGATACGTTGTAAGTAAAGGAATTCCGCGGTAATTATTATTTTTTGATTTATCACCCTTTTTGTAAACTCGAAATATTGGTAAAAATGATTATTTAACCCTTTAAAAGCTGCTCCTTTCTCTATACAGCGTTTATTAATTTATCTAAATGGTTGAGTAGTGCCTCTGCTACCGCTTCGATTAATTCGGCTGGGATGTTGTCAAGTCGTAGTGATTTGAAATTATTCAAATTCTTTATGGATATTTCGATCTCAAAACTCGTCCCTGTCTACTTTTGCGATGAAATCCACCAGCGTAATTTTCGCATTATACTTCGTCAACCTATCTAACTTATCGTAAATTTGTCGACAGCATCACCTTCATGGTTCGGAAAATGGAATTTAGTAGTACTGTGTTGCACCATCGAGTTCGTATCGTAATGTAGCTCTTCGTTCACGAATGCTATATTCCTAACCGCGGAAGAGTATTGTTCTTTGTGAGGAATTCAGTTCCAAAATGGTGTGACTGAGTTCCCCGTAATAAAAAGTGTATTTTCCTTGTCGAATGCTATCTTGACCGTCCTACAGGATTTCTTGTATTGCTGGTATGTTCATCTTGCACTTCTCAGTCTCGAGTACTATCGTCTGAAGAGCGTCTGCTTTGTATAATGTTCGTACGTTCCATGTTCCTATTTTAATATCTTTAATACTCCTGTTCTTGGAGCTCCTTGAAGCAGTCCTCGTCCGGAGATCCGAATGAGGAACTAGTTTATCTTCGGAATATTTTACCACAGGATAACTCATAGAACTATTTTTTACTATTTCTTCACATTGTTTAGCGATGTAGAGTTGTCAGCTTTACGACCTCGCAGTAGAGGCAAATGTCAAAAACTTCGTCCTCTGAGGTTTGTTGATGTCATTCATCTTCAGGCTCATGGTGGAGCTGGTTCCTTTCATCATAATACTTTTTTGATCCGGGATTATCTTCCCTTAGCGTTTGCCGATCCTTCTAATAAGTATAATGCATAAGTACAGCTTTGAATCCGCCCCTGAATATTTTTAGTACCCACCATATCAACTCGGCATCCTCATATCATCACCTAGGGAGGTGTCCGGTGAAAGAGCAGAAACTCCCGAACAGAAGGTTATGAATTAGTTTCAAAAATTTGACTTCTATAAAATCTGGATAATACACAAATATATTTTTCACTCTATTGTATCACTTATCCATGCCATCGTCAATATAATTACAACAGCTAATGCCCCTATAGTCTGTGCAAGCACTTATACACTTTATTCCCTTCTTTTGCACATCCAGTTGAGGGTAACACATTGTACTGTAGTGCAACCGTATTTGACAAATTTGAATAAGTAACCGGACTCCGGTGTTTGGCTTCTGTGGTGTCATGACTGTCAGTTTCCATCCCCAAATACGTATGGATTATTGGACCTTTAAGAGTGAGATTTTAAAATTACCTTAATTTGAAGTAGGAATTACATTTGAAACTATAAAAGTAAATAAAATACGACAGTGTGAAGGAACGTGAAATTTTATACAAATGATATTCAAGAGGAAAGAATCCAGTGCACGATTTTGTCGCTTTCGCGCGGCTGCCATATTGAACAATCACTAACATTGTGCCTGGTACATAATTTCCTTGCTTTAAATAGAACACTTTACCATTGCAAATAATATACTAATAGTAAAACATAATCGTGCGTGTTTCAAAAGAAGATAAATTTCAGAACACCAGTTTGTTGTGTACGCGTGACGACCATATTCATGCCTACCCCCGCTTGGAGACACGTAGACTTTTCACCATCGTCTTTTTTCAGCAAATTTTACATCAGAAACCATTAACATATATTCCAATACTTCTAGGTTCAACTACAATTTGCCTCGGCTATCTCCATCTATTCTACATTAGCAACATTTCTTACAGATAGTCACCATAAACATCAGGCTTTACATGATTAACGATCAGTACTGTTAATTTGATACGTTCTTTATTTCAAAAGATTGGATGCATATATTTTTTTCACATTTCAATAATTTTTTTTCCCCTAGTAAAAGTTGCGTAGTAAGTAAATACCTTTGTTTTTTGTTTGTATTGTTTTCGAAATTTGTCAGTCTTCAATTGGAATGGTCGCTAAAAGTTCTTACTTTACTTGCAAATGTTTTATGTTTTAAGCAAATTCACTGTTTTAAGTTTGCTGCTTTGGTTCAGATTCTTCTACTATAAGATATTGGCTGATCCATTCTTTTGAGCACCAAAGATGTTCCTTTCGACTGAAGTATTAAGCACCAGTAAAGGGGATTCATCTACTGTCAGAAATTGATACATTAGCCTAGCCTGCACTCAATCAAGCCATCCAAAATCATCTGCGATCGGGTCAAAAGGAATGAAATCCCGCAGTTAGCAACCTACAGAAATTGAGAACATGTCGAAACTGGCAACTGTACTATTGAGGATCCGTATTGTAAGGATTCCAATCGATGAAAACATTCTTACAATCACGAATCAAAGTCTTAAATGTTAAAAGAAATATTAAAGTTACAAGGTTTAATGATAATTCGGATTATCGACAACTGGTGCTTTTTGGAAGTTTCTCCACAATGCATTGCTTGTCTGCAATTTTCGTATAATGCTTTATGGGATACATTATTCGACTTTACATTCTCTTACGCTGTTCCTAGTGCCCGCAAGGCCTTCGTAGCATCTGCATTTTGGTACTTTAAAAAGTATCTAATAACTATATTTATCTATTCAGGCGGAAAGAACTTCCGGCAACAAGAGCGGAATCACAGGAATTGCTCACAAAACGTCAATTTTTCTTGACTGGTTAGCCGAGCTGCCTTAAGAGCTTAAAACTAAAATTCTGTGAGGCTACTCAGAAAACTAATAGACTATCTTGTATTCAGCTTTCCAATTCAATTTTTTACACTTGATTTGTTTGGATAAGGTTAACATTCGCGTTCAGCAATACTGTTCTTGAGATTACGTCGAACACTAGAGTCCGCTTTCCTTGGACACTAGTTTAAATTCGAATTCAATTGTAGTTATGGTCTTTAGGCATTTTTCGCTCAGGCTGGTGAAGCTTACTGCAGTGTGTTTAACTTATTTCGCCGGTTAAGCATACAGACGTAAGCAATTGTACAAACTTTTCAGAAGAACAAAATCAGTGTCAGTTTTTTCCACTGTTTTAATGGCTTTTCAAAATATAGAATTTTTAAGAATATAAAATACTCTTGTGTTGCATTACTGCAGTTCACATACGAAATAATTATCCCGAGTTTCATTTTTCATCGAGTTCTGATTAGTATAAAATGAAAACATTGCTGCATGTACTTCTGCCTTACTAGGTCTATTGTTACACCTTACTACATTAAAAAGAATATTAATATCGTTCAATTTTCTTTTCAGACAGAAGCGAAACACTAAACAGAAATATAACGACCACTCAGTTCATTCCAATGACAGCCAGTTTTCGGGAATCAGTGTTGAAAACCATCCGAACTTGCAGGATGCTAAAAATCCATACCAAAGGAGACACAGTCGAAATGTAGTACGACCAGCACAACCTATCAGCGTATTAAAGGATATCCTTGAAGAAAAGAAACTTCGAGACATCGTCTTACGCAATACAGCTGAACATCAAAGCCAGCAGACAGAAAAGAATCCGAGGCCCTTTGGTTGCTGGCAATGTGGACGGAAGTTTCCGTTGGAAAGAATTTTGTTTCGCCATCTATTAGCTCACGATAAGACACGATCATACTCTTACCAATGTGACCTTTGTTTAAAGATATTCAGAACCCGAATGAGTCTCGTTAGCCATTTACAAACACATAACCAGATGTTACACCACTGTATGTTGTGCCAAAAGGGTTTCAAGTCCAAAAAGGGACTGCGAACGCACATAAAGATTCATACAAATCAGAATAAACGTTGTTGTAAGCATTGTGGAAAGATGTTTGCCAATTTGGGAATGCATGAGAAAACACATAAATATGACAAACCTTACCCCTGTCTCTTATGTGAAAAATCATTTATGTATAAATCAATTCTTGAAACACATGAAAAAACACATAGTGGGGTGAAGTTACACAGTTGTGAATTTTGCAGTAAAACTTTCGCCTCGCGACGTTATCTGGTAGATCACATGAACATACATACTAAGGAGAAATTACATTCTTGTCCAGAATGTGATAGAACGTTTACCACAAACAGTTGTCTGAGGAAACACAGAGTGTCTCATTCCGTCGAGAGGCGGTTCAAGTGTGAGGTTTGTGGCTTTGCCTTCAAGCTTCGGGCTCATCTGATCAATCATTACAGAATCCACTCAGGTGAAAAGCCTTTTACTTGCAAATTCTGTTCAAGATGTTTCGTACAGGAAAGTACTCTTCAAATTCATATCAAACACACACACACGAAAGAATTTCGCTTCACATGTGACTTCTGTCAGAAGCGGTTTATAGGTAAGGGCTCCTGGATTTCACATTTGCGCACCCACACAGGAAATTGTTCATACAAATGTGAGGATTGTGGTCGGAAGTTTAGTTCCAAGACTTCCCTTTTATATCATTCTAGATGTCACACTAACGACAGGCCCTTTAAATGCATCCATTGTCATAATTCATACACGCGTAGCGGCCATCTTCGGAGGCATCTAATAAGACATAAAGATTGATAATTTCGTTGTGTTTTCCAACGAGTAATGCAGGTCCCGCGTTCTTCTAATATTACGACTTTGATTCATAGCGTCCAAGTTAGTAAATGAAGACCTGATGGGAGATCAAGTGTATTATCTGAAGATGATGGTGGTAGTGATAATTTGGTTTTAATAGGATATAAATTATACGAGATACAGATACTAGTTATGCTTAACAAATAACGGAATAGATGCTGAAACCAATCATGATATTATATACGCCTATCAGCTAGACAATATATTAAGCTATGACGCTTAAAACTTGGACTAAACAATATCAAATTATTATTCAAACATGGGCGACTAGTGTTCAAGGTATTGAACGGTTCTGTGATATAATTATTTGATTGTGTGGTATTAGATTTTCTAAGTATTCGTAGTGTTATTTTGAACAGATTTATTACTAATATACTGTATATATATGATAACCTGACATTGAGATTTTTTCACTTTCTATTTTATCATAATTGTTAATTAGCACATTTTGGTATAATATGGAAGATTTCTATGTGAGATTGATATTCTGATTTACCAAATAAAACTCAAGTTGTATAGTCTAAAACACAGTTGTTTCTACTTAACAAGAATCAAAATTTATATTTATGGTCTGCACAAGCAAAATTATTAGCACATAATCAACACCCTTGTCCGCCAGTGCCACAGATGCATAAACGGAAGAATTCAACTGGATTAAACGCTCTTGACTTTAGATTTTCACCAATATATGAGAAATAAACGTTCAAAACAAGACTTCCCACTCTATATTTAGACCAAAAGACGCTGCTGGATATTTTGCCATGAGGTATAGGCTAAGAATGTTAAAGCATGAGATATCCCTCTTCAAGCTCAGATCAGATATGCATTCCACAAAATAATACTGTTAATGTTATAAAATATAAATGTGTAATAATCTCAAACTAATCACAGTGACAACTCTTGTTTTTAACGTTTATTCCTCATATATAGTTCTGAAAGAAATAATGTAAAGATTTTTTAAGCTACAAAGGAATTTCAATTATTTTCATAAACGGACATTTCCTTTTTCGCAGACCTGATATATTTAATAAATTGATTTTGTGCATCAGATTAAAATATGTAAAGGCTAGCTCCTTTACACATTATGCTAGCGTGAACGGTGCATGGGGGATGTGGAGGTAGCGCTCCAAATATATTTTTTTTTGAAATCTCAGCCTACGATTTTCCTTAAAGTAGAAATTTAGCATGTAAAGTGAGAAATTTCATCTTGTTCGTCATTCAACGAGTTTACGGACAAAACAGCGACCGACAAAAAGAGCGAACGAGTTGCACTTATTTTGTTCTTATCATAGACCTGCCTCTAGCAAAACACTAATCATATTTTCATACCAAATAGATGTGATGGAGGATTAAAGGATCTTAAGAGTTTTAAACAACATTTTCTGACAGCCTCAGACGCCTAAAGGCCTTAAAATAAAATTCAAATTAACGTTTTCTGAAGATGGTGTAGATCAAATTTTTTACACACCCACATAGCAAAATGACGTCCCAGGAATATCTGACGGATCTCCTGGCAGGATATCGGGACGTCCGTAGGACGTCCTGTTTATGTCCCGTTTACATTCATGTGACGTATAGTTATAATTAATCCTTCGTATAGCTATACGAAGGCATATCCTTCGTATAGTTATAATTAATTAAATAATAATAATAGTAAGGTCGATTTAATTTATAAAAATTCCAGGTAGGCAATCCCGCATGGCTTTCCGGGGGACATCCATACGGGATGAACTGTTTGTATTGCCCACAGAGTTATCCCACGGACGTCCTTAGGACATCGCTATGGGAGCAGGACCATTCTGACGGTAACGGGATCTAAATGGGACGTCCCAGGGACGTACTCTGCTATGTGGGCGATTGACCATGTCTATCAAGTGAGCAAGAAAAGGAAGTTAAAGAGGCTCAATTGGTATAGCGTTAGCTTCGCAATTGGGAGGACCTGGTTTTGATTCCGAGTGCCGACCATTCTAACCGAGATTTTCCCTTGAGCACATCAGGTCCATGCTGAAATGGTATCTTGATTAGACCAAGCCCAATTTATTTCCCTACGCTGTCTCCTCCTCAATCCCGGCCTGTGAATTGAATTAAATGAACCTTTATTGTAGGACGAAGTTCAGCTTGAACTGTTCTTTAACTTAACCAAATACAAGAAAGTAACAAACATAATAGAATACAACTTATATAGAATACAATACAAAAATATAGAATACACCGAAGAACATATTAGACAATGAAGTGAAATTTCATAATGGAATTTTGAAATTAATTACACTCGATATTACTCAAACATGAAAGAAGATAAAAAAAAAACACCAGAAAATACCGGAACATGTAGATGCAAGTCAAGCGAGTGAAATATGAAAATTAAGGCGTATCAGAATAGGTGAACGAGGAACCTTTCAATGGATCGATCGCTGTTGAGAGTACCGAGGCGATAGACACACTACTGACTGTGGTTCTCATAGTATTTTTTTTTTCTGATTTTACGAGCAAGATGGCTCATTCCTTCTACGCTGATGAGTTGCAAGAGTCGATGAATATACAATTCCGGGATGTTCCAGCAGTCAGCAAGGGCACCCCGAGTGCCCCACTCCTTCACTTGATTTGACGACCATTGATTTCTATCTTTGAGAATGTCTGCAAAGCAGTGCATCGTGAAAAATCAACGAGCTACACCATCTCCAGCAAAGGTTTTAAGCACACCTGCGGCGCTGTTGAATCCAACGTGTTTCGCAGAATCCATAAAGATTTGATAAAAATACTGGGTTTCTGTGTTCGCCCAAATTTATACAACTTTGCATACATTTTGTAGAACGTAAAATTCCAATATAAAACTCTCTTAAAAGAACAAAGTTAGAAATAAACTTACTTCAGATTTGGATTTCATGGGACAAGCTAGTCTAAAACGATATGTTATTTGACCAACTTTCCACTAGAAATTCTCGAATAAGTTCCAAGATGGCTGAAATGATTCTCTTCTCCCGCATCTAGTAGCGCAGCATCCACAGAGTACTCCTATTCAGTATTCTGTCCCACCTTGCACGCGTTTACGACTTACAAGGCTGTTTCCAGTGTTTTGTACTATGAAATATTTTAGTAGACATTGGCCAGTTTCGATAGGAAGATGCCAATTCACAGATGAATGACCGTCCTTTCTGATCTCTGCGTATCACATTCTGCAGGGAAAACATAATTTCCCACCAGAACTTTTGTTCGAGCAAAAAAAAACAAAAAAAACTTACCCTGTGAGAGATTTAAGCAAGGAAGTAATGTATCGTTTCACAAATAAATGATCATATAATATTATTCCGTGAAAAATGTTTAATTATGTAAGACGCTGTTTCGTGTAGTTTATAGAAATATTAAAAAATGTCAACTTTGATTAAATTATTTGATGCAAAAGTATTTCATCGATTTCGTGTTTTATCCAGTTTTAAAACTGTCCCTCAATGCCAAAGGGAAGAGAAATATAAAAAAGTATTCTTACATTCAGAAATAATATTGGAAATACCATTTAGGCCTATAGAAAACAAAATGGTTATATTCGTCTAGAAATAATGATAATTATATCTGTTTATTGCAAATTTAAGTAGTTCTAAGCCCATAATGCGCTGTAGAATTTCATTTGTGTCCTTTAGGTACCCAAGGTTCAGATAGGGAACAGAAAGGATTCGGGAAGATGTCGGCCAGGGCCTATGTTAAAGGTGCAATCCCTGCATTTACCTGGTGTGCCTGAAACCTCAGGATGGTTGGCCGCTGGAATCAAAGCCATGACCTCCCGAATACTATGCCAACGCTCTACCACTGAGTTACGGCAACTCGCTAAGTAATGTGCTGTTGAAAAGAACCCTAATGTTGTACACTATTTTTAAATGTTTTAAATAAGTTATGTGGCTTTAAATATCAACATCATATTGCTTTACCTTACCTTCCACGTGGCGCTACAGCTCCTTGTGGACTTTGCCCTCCCAAGCGATTTATCTCCATGGTTTCCTGTCTTGAGCGATCTCCCACCACCGTCTTACTTTCAGTTTACGTAGGTCGTCGATCACGTCATCTATCTATCTAGTTGATGGCCTCCCTTTTCTCCTTCTTGAGTATATCCTTTCTTGCACCACTCTTCTTGGCATTCTGCTCTTCTCCATCCTTTGGACATGACCCAAACACCTTAATCTTTGTGATTTGATGAATCTTACTATATCTTCGTTTTCCAGTATGATATTATATTCTTCGTTGGTTCTTGTTCGACAGTTGTCATTTTCTTTTACTGGTCCATATATTTTGCGTATTACCGTTCTCTCAAATCTGCGCAGCGTGTCTTCTTATGCTTTGTTCATTACAACACTTCCGTTCCATATGTTATGATTGTTCTAATTAATGTTTTAACTGAACATACCAACTAATTATGTTTTATTTGAAATTACCAATTTTTACAACGTTATAGAACAAGTTTATATCATCGCTTGCAGTCGTATGGTGTTGGTGCATGCGAAGAAATCGAATTTAAAAAATGTGGCGATTGCTTGCTTCTCCTCTGTCTTCATCATTTCATATACGACCCACGCTATCACTTTTAAATAACCATCGTTTTTATCAAATGTCATTTTCGATCACCGAATTTCACGTCTTTGAATTTCGATTTTTTAACTCATCCGCAATACAGTCATATCGTGAAAAATAAACGCGCTCCACGATCTCCAGCAACAGATTCTAGCATACGTGCATAGCTGTTGAACCCAATATCCTTCCAAGGGTCCATAGTGATTTTTAAAAAAAATACTGTGTTTGTGTGTGCGCCCAAATGTATGCCCCTTTGCATAGCCTACATTTTGTAGAACGTAAAATCCCAATATTGAGGATCCCTATCTCCTAAACGAATAAAGGTAAGTAAAAACTAATTTCAGATTTGGATTTCTCGGAACAAGCTAGTCTGAAACATTATGTCACATGGCTCACTATTTGTTACAAATTCTCGAATAAGTTCCAAGTTGGTGGCTTTCACGATGGCTGAAATAATTCTCATTTCCCGCATCTAATAGCGCAGCATCCACATTACTTCTATTCAGTATTCTGTCTCACTCCCTTCACGCGTTTACGACTTACAAGGTTCTTTCCAGTCTTTTGTACTATACAGCATTTGAGAAGACATTGGTCAATTGGGATAGGAAGATACCAATTCACAGATGAATGATCGACGTTTCTGATCTCAAACGTATCAATTCTGCAGGAAAAACATAATTTCCCGCCAGAACCTTTGTTCGAGCAAACAACATTCAAAATAAATGGGCTTGCATAAGTTATTAAGATGACTTCTTCAAATGGATTAAATATTGATAACCTGACACTTTTCATTATCTCAGATTTTATACCATTAAACTTTAACTGATGTTCTTTATTCCAATTCCATTTATGATCTTTACGTAGTAAACTATTTAGGTGATGTATTTTGGAGCTCAGGTTAGGAATATCCTTGGGAAAGTATGTAACAAAACCAAGAAACGATTTCAGCTGTGTTTGATTTTAGGTTCTGGAAATTTCATGACTGACTCTTCATGCTTGGATAATGGAATATGGCCTGTAGATGAGGTAGTGTGTCCTAGATACTCAAGCTCTTCAGCAAAAGTTGGCATTTACTTCTTTTAACTTAATCGTTTAGCTTTTGAAAATTTTCGAAAACCTGTCATGCTTTTTGAAGCAAGCATGTAAATCATTCACGCAAATCAAGACATCGTCCAAAAAAGCTTGGGCGAATGGGAACTCTTCTAAGGTCGTGTCCATATACCTCTGGAATATAAATGGAGAGGTTGAGAGGTCAAAGGTTAATCGCAGGTGTTCGAATAACCCCAGAGGTGTATTGATTACTAATAGTTCTTGCATCTAATGGAAGCTGAAGATAGGCCTGATTAAGATCTAACACAACAAAAAGTTTTCCACCCTGCAATTTAAATTCAAACCAAGAATATTCACACACATTACACCCGTCAAACCAATAACCTATACATTGTCCCTTAAAATTATGCTGGCTTCCACAAATCTACATATGTAAATTGTATTAGACTCTAAAATAAGCTACCTATAAATATTAAATGTACACCAAACCTTAATAGATTTAAGTCTGGACTTTGTACATTCCTTAAGAACAAATGTTATTATTGGGTAGAAGATTTCTTAAATGATACGTAGAAATTGAATTTACTCTGTCACGTCGTATGTTATACTTACACGAGGTATAGCCTCAGCATTGTAAGTCTATGCAGAAGAAATAAATTATGAATTATAAACAAAATAGCCTCTAAACTGGACATTGCATATGTTTTTAACAAAACGGTTGACGGTGGAGCACATACTCGAACTTCGGATGCTTGCCTCTTGGGCACTACCACATTAGGTGTGTAGCCCACTCCGAATAAGATACTGATGCCATATTCCTTGTTTTTCTAATGCCTGTAGTCCATCCTTTACCTTATCTTGGAGGCTGTATGAATGAAATATGGTTTTCGAAAAACAGGGGTGGCATTCTCAATTATGTCCACCGACGTTTCATATCCTACAACAGGTATATTTACATTTGAATCGAATACTGATGGAAACATATATAATATTGTTTTCTTTAATATCTGCTTATCTATTAGGTTGATTTCGTTTGGTTTGTCTACACTGATTTGTTTATCAGAGTCAACTGAATTTATACAAAATAATTGTCTCCACTTGGGGATAGACAATATCTAGACCAGTTCATCCTAATAAAGTGTTTTGTAACTAACCGTACCTTCTACTATAAAAAATCGAGATTATATTCTCGTACATCTTTCTGACCTGACAGCATTACTTTTCCAATAGTTTTCAAAGCTTGACCATTTACTTAATGTAGAATAGTTGTCGTAGACTGTAAAGATCTAAAAGTTTCTAGCATATCATATATTTGTTCGGCATTAGCAACCGCTCCTGTGTCAATTTCTAATATTACTTAGCAAACAGTCCAATTTTAACGACTACTACTTCAAATGTGACTAATCTCTACCTTTTACACTAAACTTGAAGCTGGTGGTTCTAAAGTAATCACTGTATTAGACTTGGTGGAATGAAATTACTATACAAAAAGGGCACAGCTACTGGAAAATCCGTACCTCTGGCCTATACCTGTATATATATCTTTGGAGCTGCCCTGAGATCACTATGCTGAATATCAACCAGTGACCAAATGTGGGGAATTGCTTATGCAGTTCACAACATAAATAAATCAAACAAAGGAGAGAACTGTGAAATTAAGTTGCAAAGAAAATTTCGGCCATTCTAAGGGACAAAACAATATAATGGAGACTACGTAAACCGGATCACAAGAATAAATCCGTTTACGCAAACAATGATTACTACATCGGAGCAAGGAACGAGGAAAAGTCCATAAACCAGATAAACTTCCCCAAACGGGAGAAATAGACAAGAGAGAAAAAAAATAATAGAAAAAGGCTGAAACCGTGATTCACAGAAACCAGAATAAAATAGTACATCATGAAAAATGAAAACATCACACACTGAGAAAAGTGGAGAACATATATGAGTCCGTGGCCAAACATATGAACACAAAATTCCTCACGCGACAAAATAGCAAAGTTAACAGGGAATGCCGGCAAACTGCTAAAAAAAACTAGAATCAAAGAACGCTTGTACACTTATATAACTACAACAACAAAGAGGGGAAAGCCCCTTTATTACATATGTAAAGTAAGAGAGCATCCAACAAGCTTGTGTGGACAAGAAGGACTGGGCTCCGAGTCTCATATTATAATGAAATAAACGATAAATATTAAATTATCGTAATTTTTTTAATATAAAATGACATCACGGCATGTGTTATACCTGGAGAAACAAAAGTCTTAAATACGAATTGGCTATTAGTTTTTTTTTAAATTTACGAAAATTAATAAAGAAATATTATTTTGTGAATTTTAAGGAATGTGCGCGATCGGAAGATGACTGATATCAACTGCTTTTTTTTCTTCCTTTCTTATCAGTACCAGTTGCAACTTTTCCGCACTATAGCACGTCTAAAATATTAAGGTAGTTATTATTCTAAATGATGAGAACACAAAATTTATCATTTGTCCGAATATTAAGACGCTATGCGCGATTGGAAGATGTATTTCGATTTTGAAAATCTTTCTTATCAATGCCAATGGCTACCTTTCCGCGTTATAGCGCCTCGAAAGTACCTGATTTTTTCGAACTACCCTCTTTTACTTGTGGGTGTACTTTGTTGGTCTACTGGAATGTCGATTAGGCGTACGTATCGTGTCGATATTTATGGACGTCGTAGGTACTTTGTATATCCACTGGATACCCTTTGGATGTCCATTGGACTACAAATACACTAGTGTCCTAAACTAAAGCAAAACGAAGCAATTTCCACAGAATATATTTCTTGAAACACTTGGTGTTACAGGAAGGTATGTATAAGTATACTATACAACGAAATGAAAACTGCAAAAGAACAGCATTTATACTTGAAAATTATACAATACAGTTCATCTCATTGTTGCAATATCACAAAAATATACTACTCAGAATTACAATAATAAGATCAGAAAACAATATAAAGTGAGAAACCCCCAAAATGGGACCTAATCGAGTATATAATCACCCTTAGCAGTAATACAAGTCTAACAACATACTACGGACAAGTGCAGCGAGATTTTGTGGCAGTAGCTCCCATTATTCATGCGGAGCTATTGTGAGGGCTTCAAATGACATAAGTGGTCGTGATCGTGAAGCAACTCGCCTTGCTAGGTTGTCCCAAACGTGTTCGGTTGGATTTAAAGCCGGTTAACGTGCTCGCCAGTCTAACATTGCAATAATTTCAGTTTAATAAAGTGATCCACCAATGCAGCTCTATGATGGCGGGCATTACCATCGATCAACAAGAAATGTTCTCTAATATACTGCAGAAAATCTCTCAGATGTACTCCCAAGATCTGATCGCGATATCTGGTAGCAGCCTTGCCTTGTCCATTCACTCTCGTGGTTTCGCGTAGAGGTGTTCTTTATGTGCTGCTAATGCTGGCCCACAACATCACCCCGACACTTCTGTATTGATCACGTTCGATGATGTTGAAAGGATTGTATCCTGTTCTTCGTTCTCCCTAGATGAGGTACCGTCGAGAATCAAACTATAGAGTAAACCGCGACTTATTACTGAATAATACTAACGTCCAATTTTCATCTGTCTGATGATCATGATCTCGACAACATTGTAGACGATTCCTTCTCTGAGCAGCATTCAAAGGCACACATACTACCGATCACTTTGCATACAATCATTTTCTCCATAGCCTCCTATGCACAGTTTTCGGAGAAATCTGCCTTTTTGTTGCAGCAGCGTGGTCAGATGGCAGTTGACGGACGGTACTCCAATACTGGCGCCTGGTGTTTATCAGCTAATAACGATATTCGCTTCCAGATATAACTTTGGGTGTCCTTGACCGGTTTTCTGGACATATCTTCAGTGTTCTATCAAGTCTGCAAGGACGATTAACTACTAACGAATTTACTCTGAGTTATATGACTACTTTGGTCTGTGATTGTCCAGCGTCAAGTCTTCCAATTGCTTTTCAGCGTAAAGCGTCATTTATCAGTCTTCTTTTAGCCATTTGTAAGCTGTTCAGTATCATTGGTATCGTCTGCCTTTAAGAAACACTGATAATCAACACCTTCGGATACTTTAGTTGGACGTCATTTTTACAGCCTAGGACTGCAGTCACTTTAGCGCCAACCCTTTGTTCCTACAATTTACTATGTTTTTCTATATTAAAACGGATAGAAATATTTTTTTTGACCATGCATAGACATCATACGACACATTTAAACAACTACTTGTCGTTTTTGCAAATATTGCTTTAATTTTGGACACTAGTGTAGTTTTTCACTGAATACCTATTGGGTGTGCGTGTGCTGTCTGCGTGTATGTCATATTTTAAGATGTAATAGTTTTCTGGTCTGTAGGGAATCTTAAATTCCATTGTAAATGCTGAATTCATTATATGTTTGCTTTTCAGCTTGTTCGTAAGTAAGAACTCCTCTCTCAGTAAGTGTGGCCAGGAAGAAGATATAACGATAGGCAAAGCCGGAACCAATTCCTCTATCTGTAATATAGAGTAACAATGTAAATGTTGTATAATCGCATATATAACGTTTGCAAGAAAAGAAAATTACATTTCTTTTTAGCCTACTAAAATACGAAGAAGAAAAATAACTAGCTGTCCTCTTTCTGATCGAAGTAAATTCAGTCGAACTGAAAGAAGATCACTGGAGAATGTCTATATTTCTCCGCGAAATTGATATCGTTACAAATAAATTTAAAATGAAAATTAGAGACAGAATTTGGGAATTGATAATTTTTGCAATCTTTCGTCAGAAAGAAGAATTGCATTTGTTCTTTTGAAGCATAGCTACGTCTTTTTTGGATTATCTTTGCATGAAACCGAAATAAAAGTTGCACGAGCAATGTAGGAATCAAAAGCACAACATTGCAATATTACTGTATTGAGGACATTTATTTTTCCAAATATGCTGCCAAACCCGTAGAATTTTTTAAGTGGGCATTTGAATCCCAGTCAGCTTGGCAGCCTTAAAACGCAGTTTTCAGTGATGAATAAGTTAAGAATGGGTAATTGGGGATGAGGCAAGAGCGATGTTGTTCTCGCACCGAGCGGTCGTATCTCAATTTGTAGAGAACTTACTTTCCATTTGGGAGGACCTCGGTTCGTTATCAGAGGTCGACCATCTCGAATGACTTTTTTCCAGAACTTCTCGTGAGCCATACCAGGCAAAAACCGGGCTGATTACTTCAGCTCCGATTCTGGCCTACTCCTTCCAGCAACCTTGCCCATATCCTGTGCGAGCCTGAGCCATAGATATCTAAAGGCTGTAGATAAATTCAAATTTAAAAGATTTTTTCGTTTTCTTGACCACACATAGAAAAGGCCTTGCTCACAAAATCTTTTCTGAGAAATATCTAAACAAATTTGTGAAGAAAAATGAATAAAATAAAACAAAGTAGTTTAAATCTTAGTTCTAACAGGGAACCACCTCAAGCGATGAATCAATACTTATTTTTTTTTTCGTTTGATTTGAAACTGTAAACAGCGAAAATGACAGTCACAGACAATGCATTTTCGACAATCTTGGAAAATAATTTTAGAAATTTCGGTTTGTACCTATCTATTAGGATAAAACATAAGCCTGAAGAAATTTATAGTTTAAATTTGATTTGTAAACCCTTTAGGCAACTTCAGCTCAGGACGAACAGATTATGATTGATTGAATGAAGAAAGTGGGAGAAAACTCACGGACACAGTGTTTGTCGACAACAAAGCCCACACGACACGAACAGGGTTTCAACCAACGTCCCTAAGCGCCAGAGGTGAGCGCTTTAAGCATTGAGTCACCGCGACCCGAAATTTGCAGTTTTCGACCCACTGCGGGATTCTAACCCAAACATTGGGTGATGACAATGGATGAAAAGCTATGAGTATCATGCCCTCCGTCTTATTTTCAGCTCGATAATTCGAAATATGGAGAGGTTCATGCGAGATATTTTAGGTAATCTTGTTGCTAGAAATACAAATGTGAAAATATTTGTTACCTACGCGTATTAGTTTAGGAAATAGGAATTTCAAATTCACGAACTAAAACCGAATTTACGACCAGGACGCTCATATCCCCACCAACAGTGCAGCCCTTCAACAACTGTCATTACTTACAGATTGGGTCAATTCCCGAAGTAGTGTGATCACTGGAAGTGTCTTCAGGCTTATGCCTTAACCTGTACATTCAGGCCAGTAGCCTAGGGGTCCCAGCTGTCCCTAATTTTTTTCAAGACCCCTATCAATGCTATGCATAGGTCTACATGTATGAAAATTATAGGCCACAGATATACTTGATGAAATTTTAATAATGTTTTATAGATCTTCTTAAATGTATATTACTTTTACAAATGTGTACTTTCATACAGTATATCGTATTCCATTATTATCGAATCGAATGTACCTCTCATGATTCGAAAAATCATCACTTCATACATGGTTTTAAAATACTTTCTTTTAGCAAATTACAGAGAAGTTGCTCTTGATGACCCCTTACAAAGTTACACATTTATTTTGCAAGTTTCTTATCAGATAAATGTTACACGATAATATCGAAACGAGAATTAAGGCATTGTGATATTAAAAAGGAGATTGTTAGATGTATCGGCTGAGGTCCGGAAGGTACATGCTAATATTTATAAAATTAGAGATAAAATATGTTTGCGATTCTCACTTGGAGTTAATTTCATTTAAAAGAGTCTCCACTCTCCCTAAATAAAAGTACATTCTAATAATAAACATTGAAGTATTCACTTCAATAAATTAGCAGTCTACCTACACCATTAACTTATTTGTTCAACAAAAATATCTGGGATCATTAAGTCGATTCTTGACCGGGATTAACTATTGATACCCCCACAGGAACTCAGGAAATTTCTAAAAAATATAGCGATTGTTCAACATATAAAAGCACGAAACCTGGTTAGGCACCAATATGGTTGCTCAACTTCTTACAAAACTACACAAAACAGTTTAAGAAAATATAACATAAAACAGCAAAATTCGGCACAACTTCCAGAAACAAATAGTACAACAAAAAATCCCCACCGACATCTGTGTATTTATTCAAATAGAAAAGTCGAGAAGAATAAACCGGCCTGAAAAGATCTGCCGTTTAGGCAAAACGATAAAAAAAAAGTGATAAAATGTAGCAGATTTTTTATTTATCCCTTGCTATACTTAGCAAGAAGTGACAGAAAACAATGCAATCAAATTGACTTCTGAAAACGTCATGGTTGAGGACATCTCCAAACGTTTTACGCATGATACACACGAGAATAGAAATCCTCTTTTTATGATATTTTCTACAACAAATGCTGGGTCAAAGGAAAGAAATCTATTTTATAGGAAAAACAGGCATTGATTCAATTCGTAAAGAAATGAAAGAACCAAATAACAAAGATACAAAATAAAATTTTCTTCTATTAACATCGATATAATATTAAGCTTGTGAGAGACAGAAGGACAAACCCCACACTGCGGAATGCAAAATATCGTGCCTAGAAGCAGTTGAGATTAAACATATTTATTGGGGACCATAATTATTAATGAGGCGCGAAATCCTTTTAGCTAGGGAAACTACACAAGTGGTTTCCACTGAACATACTACATATATCAGGCTAAATATAAGGATCTTCCCATACACGAGTGAAAGGAAGTGTTGATTAATTTCCAAGGATGCGAGCTTCGATTCTCCAATGATCATGCAATAATAAATAGGTTGAGTCAAATCACATGTTGGTTTGGCAACCAAAACTATAGGCTAGTATCGAAACCGACACTTGGCTTGTTGTATCGATTTAAATGGAGAAATAGATAGATTATTCCAAAACTTAGCTATCTCAAATTTCTGGAAATAATAATGTGCCATTCTTGTAGATCAATTTTAAATAAGTGTGATAATTTTTAGTAATATATTGTCTCGCATGTTTCTTGAGATCAAGCAACTGATCCCTCAACTATCAGGACCGGTGCCCCTTCGAAAGATTTAATTGGTGAAGGACCTAGGTTAAATCAGGTCTAATATATTTAGCAGCTTCAGACTTCCTTGTCTCTGTTACCTTCCCGTAATCATGCCTTATCGGCGAAAGCTATGTGCGATATATGCGGCGAGGTAATGCAATATATATACAGGGTGAACACCGACATACCTACCTCACGAAATTCTTGATACGAAAATAAGGGGAAAATATACAGACCATCGAGGATGCACAAATGCGTTGTTTCGGCGCCATAAGGTTCCGAAAGTGTGGGAAAATGAACTCTAAACCTTGACAATTCCAATGCAATTAGAAGTAGAACTGAGGTGTCATTGCACCCTCAAAGACTTGAGATCTGCTCTATCCAAAAATGGATATTTCAAAATTATGCAATGCATGATCAAGGGATGGTCCAAAGGAAATTGAGGATTCCCAAACATTATATGGAGTAAATGTGGATACAAATAAGCGCGAATAAGACAAAATTTCGTATGAGAACAGATGATACACGTAATCACTGGCATCTAACCGGGCAATGACAGTCTCTTTTACTGTTAAAACTTACAACAAATTCACTCAAATATATGCAATTTACTCTTGTTTGTTATGCAACCACGCAAGTTTATTAAAAATCGTTCCGTAAAAGAAACTGATATATTGACAATTCCCCCCCCCCCCCTCCAATATTGCCTAGCCACTCTAAGGATTTCGGCTGGATACGGGCTTCTGCAACAAAGCAACACGGATATAAGCAACAAACACACAAGAAAACCCATGAAAAATAACATTATTTAAAATATATCATATACTATAAAAACCAGGACGTCATTATTGCGGCTTAAATACCCTCCCATCACCCCTTCACTTTGAATGAGACAATTCTAGCTCGGTAGCCCGCATATTCTTACACAATTGGAATATAATAAAATTTTCGTATTTGCCTGTAGTGTTCAAAAACCATACCAAGCCGGCACACTTTCACGAGGTGTTAGTTGCGTTCCTTTAAAGCCGTTCCGTCAAAGCATAGCTATAGTATTTGGATTTTGTCATGCACGTCCTAAAATTTTTATCGGAAAGCGCGTTTACAACCTAATGTGTATTTTCTTGTCATACTTTTCTTACGATTCGCGATTCACAGTGATTCGTGAATAGTACGCATGTGCACGACTACAATGTAATTTTAAACGTTTAAACATGTGGTACGCTGTGCTCGAATCGTAGAGCAATCATCTCTGGTCATAGAGGTCGTTAGTTCGATCTGTTCATGCCAAGTGAACTTTGTGATGGGCAATCACCGTGCGTGGGTTTTCTCCGGGTTCTCGCGTTTCGGTCTATTTCCTTCATTCCAACAATTCGTCCCATCATGAGGCAAAGTTGCCTAAAGGCCTTATAATTAAATTGAAATTCAATCCAATTGAAACATGAACACAACCAATGTAAATTAAACTTACCTATCTATATTACCAGCTGTATTTCATCTGCTCTGCCGCCAACTAGTAACGGATTTAAAGTAGCCACATGATGAAACAGAAGAAAAGCGAAACGCGTATGACTGAAAAATAATAATAAAAGTTGTTGGCTCACATGATGATTCAACGCGGTAAACCTTACATTGTAAAATTAACAATATATATCATTGGACTAAGTGTGGCTTCAGTCGGCAGAACAGCAATCTTACTGCTGAGAAACAAACAATAATTGTGACTGTGCCAACATAAAAAGATGGTTGGCAAAAACACAATTTTCTGCGTAAAAAGCAAGAATAGAAGTCGTCTGGCTAACTGCGGAAATTGGTTGGAATTCCAACCGCTATTTGCCAACGATATATACTATATAAAATGCATTTAAGTTGAAAACTCAACCCACAATTTCCCAAGAATCACACATTTCTATGTTGAAGGGGCCATTTGGCTGATGTGACTGAGGGAAAACCTGTCAGGATGGTCGGCCGCTGAGATGGAACCCACGATCTCCCGAATGTTATGCCATTGCTATACCTATTACCTACGGCGGCTCGGTAACATCACATTTTATTGGATGAAATCAATAAAAAGTCAGTGGTAATAAGCCTGTTAACAAATAACCTTCCGCATAGTAAATGTTTAAATTAAAACTATGTTGTGATGGTGTAATGAATAGCGTACCCAACAGGCAACTAGAAGTGTCGGGGTCGAGTCTCGGTCTCGGCAGCTGTCAATTTTTCTGTGGTAATTTCACAATACGAAGTGGTTTTCACATTATTTTTTTGTCTATTTAAATGAATCCATACCAATAGGTTACACCATAGTGCTGTTGTCTCATTGTTCTACACATTACTTCCTCAACTCACTCGGTCAAATATACATGCCGAGTATTGAAAACTGTGGAACCACTCATATAATTTCTACAGATTTTACGGAACATAAATTAGACGTAGCTAATCGAATGAGACCCACGTACTGTATCTCTGTAGCAAGCTTCATGCTGTGTCCGCTATCTTGGATTCAACGTATAATTTTTCAAATGGGCAAAGGACATAATATTGTCTCACATTTTCTTAAATTGTTACTGCTGCAGTTATCTTTTCTCAAGTTATTCCATATTTCTTGCTGTGTATTCATATCCATATTTTTACGGAATTGCTGATCTAGATAATCACAAACAGGTTCAGGGTAATGAGGTGCACCATCCTATTGGAAGAACTGGAAATCAAACCTTAAGTTGAAGAAAATAAATGAGAGGATTGAGATCACTCAGACAAAGCCCCATAAAGAAACATTGGACCGATTTCGGAGTATGCCATGTTCCACACTATACCATGATTTTTTCGACTCTTCCATCTTACCGTGTTGACTCCAATGTAGGTTGTTGTCGAACCAATGACGGCTATCAGGATGATTGACGTTTCTATTAAGAAAGAGGGTAGCTTCATCACTAAAAATATCTCTAATGGAAAAGTTGGATCACTGTTGAGTTCCCACAGAACTCGAAAACTGAAGATATCCTCATTTAATTATTCTCGATTTGTACGGGTGTCATTTCTATTTGCAGAAAACACGAACAGCGATGCATTCACTGAGGCCAACATATCATGATGATCGTTAAGCACTTTTAATTGGACAAACACTACCAAAACAGTTGATATTTCCATATGGTTGATATTTCAGGGCGACCGAAATGACATTGCAAACGGCATTATTAGAAATTAACATGCAGAAACTTGCGAATGTTGAAAAATAATGATAAAGAAAGTATTTCCATCAGTGACTTCCTGAGAAAATTTACGATGCATTTGGTATCAATTGCACCCCAATATTTTACAATGAATCCAAAATGCTGGACGGAGCATATAGCTTGTTTCAGACGTTCAGTACTTGGTCTCATTTGCATTCGTGTGGTTACATTTACGTTCTGTAAAAGCTGAAGAAATTAAATGAGTAGTTCCACGACTTTGAATTTTAGTTTTAAGGCCTTTAGGCAACCTTGGCTCAGGCCGGGTAGATGATGATGGGGTGAATTGCTGAAATGAAGAAAGTGGGAGCAAATTGGAGAATCCCGAGGAAACCCACGCACACGTTGTTTGTCCACCACAAAACCCACATGGCAAGAGCCCGGATCGATGCGACGACCCAAGCACCAGAGGTAAGCGCTCTACTAATTGAGCCACCGCCGCCTATCCACGGTCTTAAATAATCTGGCGATTCATATACACGGTTTTATATAAAAAATGAAAAACACCTCACGAGATTCTTCACATGAAAATTAAAGGTATAGACAATCGAAGGAGCACAACGGTATCGTTCGGCGCTATAGGAAGAGAAAAGCATCGGATATTTAAATCTAGAGCTTGATATTTCCAATATCTTTAACAGTAGCACTGAGGCGGAATGGCACTATCAAAGACTTGAAACCGGCATTATACGATATATATATATATATATATATATATATATATATATATATATATATATTCCAAATTGTGCAATGGCTGCCCAAGGAAATAGCAGATTTCCAGAAATCCTGTGACGTATAGTTCGGACGAAACGAGAATAAGGGCTGTTACTTTTCAGCAAGTAACAATACTTAGTTTGCGCCAGGTGGATAGCTCAAGCAGATTTTCTTTCAGGAATGATGTTTAAAACACGCATGGTAACATGACGAACTAGACTAAGAATTGGATACATTTCGACGAAAGTTTCATGTGTTTATCTGTGCACTCTCAACGGTCTATACTTTTGTATTTTAATGTGGTAAATCTCGTGAAGCGTTATTTTGCAATCGGCTGTATTAATATGTGGGCCAAGCTTCACAGATAAATTCCTGACACCAAAAAGACAAAAATTTCCTTTGAAGAAATTTCAAAATGTGCATAGTATTGAAGCTGCATAAAATCAAAGTTACGGCATCTTCACAATCGACATAGCACCCATTTAAGCTATACCTATGCCGCTCGAGATTTCTATGCTTGCTCTACTAAACCATTTAATTCTTGAGCAAAAAATCTTATATTCCGCAACCTGTCTATATGCTACTAACTCAATCACAAACGTTGCTGGAATTGGTGTATGGGGCACTACTTCAATTGTGGTTTCCTAAACAGACGTTTGTGTGATTGTTTGTGGAGATATGACGTCATTTACAACGATGATGTCTTCAATTTGAGTGTATGTAGCTCTAAAACTACGCATATTTCGAAATTTCTTCCAAGAACTTCCTTCTTTCGGTGTCTGTATTCGTCTGTGAAGCTTAACCCATACATTAAATTACACCTATATAATATTCGTTGAAAGTGTGTGATTGTATCTGTCGGTTTGATGTTATTCTTTTTGGGCTTTCATCAACGCTATGGTGGAATGTACCACTTACGTTTCGTAATAACAGACATATTGAAGAAATTCCAAATTCCTTGGAATTATTTTTTCCCTAATTCGAATCCATGTATAAAATTGTTTATTTTCGCATTGATATTTCTATATGTTGCCTCAGTTCATACAATTTTATAGATTGAATAATTTTCCGTTGACAACAACGTGCATTAATGTGTGCTGCTTCGCCTTAGCTTTTTTGACGCGTCATGACGTCTATTCATAAAAGTAAGTCAGTGTCCTTTAACGGGGGTTCAAGATGACTAAATTAGGATGCGTAATCACTAACGCCAGGCATAAAATTAGAATTTTGAGTGTGTGTTAAGGTCTTCCCTGTTCGAGACTTTAGATTTCATATTTCATACATAAAGAAGATTCGTCCATTCTCCTGGTAGTTTGTGTACAATGTTGGTGCTTGCGTCATTACATTAGTGCTCTTTTTTTGTATTTGTTTCTTGTTACATTATAGGTAACATAATGTTCCCTGGATATCGCTAATCGACATGTAATATTAGGTTTCAGAGTCTCTGTTTTGAATATTGATAGTTTAGCCGTTTGTGTGGATTACTTTTACTTCAACTTAAGTGAAATAAAAGTGAAGAGGATCCTGCTCTAAAATTTTATACAAATTGATGATATATGCATCATCATCATCATATTCAGTCATTTTCAATCCACTGCTGGATGAAGGCCACCCCCATTTTCTTTCCACATATCTCGGTCTGCTACTATCCTCATCCACGTAGCTCCTGAAAAATGCTTCATCTTCCCATCTTGCATTTGCACGTCGTCTCGGTCGTTTCTTTTCTCTAAGAATCCAATCTAGTGCATTTGTCGTTCATCTTCCATCTGTTCGTATAGCTATGTGATCTGCCCATCTCCATTTCATCTTCTTCGCAGTCTGGATTACATGTTCTACCTTTGTTTGTGCGCGAATCCATTCATTGTATTCCTGTCCCTCATAGTTTTCTAGCATGCATCTCTCCATTTTGACCGTCTGACTTCCTGCAGGGCTGACCAATGCCGTTGCCAGCTGCATTCGGTCTTCCGAGAAATGAAGGACTCTGAGGCTGTTTCGTTATTTGGACCATCATGTGATAAAAAAAGAAAAGGTGCAGACATTTGATTTCACTCACCACGCTCTCTGCTAATGCGGGTTGGTGAGCAGCTCATCCATGTTTGTTGGCCAAGCAGTTGCTTGGGTACTAACAGGCTCACGAAATGAATGCATGGATTCGATATTAGGTGTCTGCACCGATCGGTTCCCTTAAGCCTTTTGGGTACTAACAGGCCCAACGAGGTGAACGTTTGGATTCGATATTAGGCGTCCACACAGGTCAGTTCCCTTAAGTCTTAGTAAGGGGGATTAAGAGGTTTCCTCCCAGTTAGTGACAGAAGCCTTTCCGGGCGACAGTCCCGGTTGCCGGTCCTGTACTGGTTTTCCTGCGCTCATGCCCCGATACATGCATATTATGCTTTAATGTATTGTTTAAACATTACTTTTGTAGTAAAAACAATGAATCGTCCTTCCTACATCAACCGATAGTAAATATGAAAGTGACCCAATGGATATGATCTAGGCATAACTCCGGAAAAAGTGCTAATATTGTTAAAATAATCTTTCTGAGGTATAGGTCTAAAGGTATGCTGAAATGACTTTTGTTATTTGCACTCTTTAGCCGTGTGTGTCCCTTTAGTACCAACATCAGTCGGATATCGTAGCATGGCCTGAAACACACATCAAACATTACACATGGCTTAAAGAAAGTTTACAGCAAAGTTTTTGTGTAGATGTCAGAGTTGTACATATCGATAACTACTCAACATGAAAATTACTGGAACATTTTCAATTTATAAACGCAATTCGTATAAATAATATCTTGAATAACTCTTTATAAAGTCAATGCTGGACGGATTTACTTACTATTCGTAACTTGTAACCAAATTTAAAATACAAATTCCAGCTAGAAATAAGAGACAGAACGAATCTTTTAAAAATGTAAATTTGATGAATATAAAGTTACGAAGTTTAATAATTTTAACAGAATGCTGATGTAACGTGAACACTTAACAATTGCGTTTCGTTGTTTGTTGTTTCAGAGACCTATGATTTCTTGCTTTAGTCTTCGCCCAAATAAATAACTTGCTCGAATCTTCTATTTGAGTAGTTTTTATCTGTTAGCTGTCATAATATAAATGTAACTAAGTTTGTCATTAAAACCCGACTGTTTTATCATCCAATGACCTACGCAGGACTTCGTTTCCTAACAATAAAATATGCAATCATTAACAGAAAAGAACAAAATTAACATTGTTAAGATTCACTCCTGGAGAGACACTTTTGAATTTTAATAAAACCTACAATTTACGGGAGCACTTATCATGATTTGTACATACAGGTGTATATCTTTACATTCCAAACATGAACTTCTTTCATCGGCAAGTCTAATAGCAGCCATGCAAGCACCTTATCAGTTCCCTGTTCCTTATTTATCGTAGACTTTCCCAGCCTCCTTATAGCAAACTTTGTTCGCTTTTGTGGACGAAAGATGAAGCTCTAGACAACTAAATTTATACCGTGGAAAAGTATCTAGGATTTCAGTCAGTTGTCAGCAATTGGACACTGTTTTCACCCAGCGGTACAGTGCGGAACGTCTTGAGATGGTTATTGTTAGTACCTTTGATTCAAGTTAGCAATGTAGAATTGACTGACTTTATACCAAAAGTTGTAACCGGCAATGAAAATTAGGTTCCGCGTACTTCCTGGAATTTAACCTTTAAATCTTGCCCTTAATAATTACAGGAGGTACCCGGGATACTGTCGTTCGAACTATAGGTTCGTAAGCAAACTATTTGAAAGATGTAAGGTTGAGTGGAACTGTTTTTTGTAAGTACGTTTCCCGGAAAATCTATCTGATTAGATTCGGCTACCCAAAATGTTGTTTCTTCATATGTCTAAGCATATTGGATCTTGTAGTGACTGTAACACCACATAGATCACATGTGTGCACATCCGGTTTCGAATGAATTTTCAAGTGATTTCTGAGATCTGCCAAGCGAGAGAATCTCTTTTCACATACGTCACAAGAATGAGGTCGGTATCCGGTGTGGATCCGAATGTGTTTGTTTCGAGATGCGCGATCGATAAATCGACTTCCGCATTCGAAGCATTCATACGGTCTCTGGCCAGTGTGCCTCCGGAGGTGAACTTTCATATCGTCCCTTCTGCGGAAAACTTTCGGACACATCGTGCATTGTATGGATTTCTCCGTTAGATGGCTCTTACTATGTTTGGACAAAGAAGTACAGCAAGTATACGCTTTGTCACACAGAGTACACTTGAATGGAAAATATCCCTTATGTCCGCGAATGTGAAAACGCATATATCTTTTGTTTAGTATTGCACCACATATGTCGCACATAGATGTACGTTTCTTCCCTGCTGCAAGCAGTTGAGTGGCATGTTTACTTTCTGCATGTTCTATCATAATCGAAGTTTCGGAAAATATATCCCAACACACGCAACAAATATAAGAAGGTACATTCAAGTCTGAACGTGATATAATGTTCGAATACTGTGGTTCACTAGCTTCAAAAGTACTGTCTTGTTCACTGTCAGAGGGCCCCACACACTTCTTGGTTTCGAAGGCGGTTCGGTCTTTAGAACACTTTTCATTGGTCACTGCGTCAGTAATCACAGGGCTCTCCATTACGAAACACTTCCCTCCAATTCCAGACGAATGCCTTCTTGTTCCATGTTGTGATTCTATGTTCGAATATTTTTCTTCGTTAGCATTTTCTCTAATCGCGTTGTTGCTTTCATGAGTCGAGCTGTGCGTCCCTAGTTCTACCTCTGTCTTAAACGGAGACACGTTACACCTAAAGGTCTCCTCTTCGTCTTCAACTTCCTTCTTATCTTCATCACCATCGAAGGTGTTCTTTTCCTTTTGGGGCAAGATTTGCAAACTATGAAATAACTTTCCACACAATTTTAAGTCACTGCACGTCTTTCCCAATGAAATTCGCCTACCGACTCTGGTAATACACCTTTTATTGAAACAAATTAGTTTTCGCATCTCGTTCTTTTCGGAGGACACATCTTTGTTATCTTGTAATGCTGTTTCTCTGTATTCACTGTCAAGGTAAGTTGACCTGAAAGAAAAAAATAGTAAGAATTAATATTTAGCTTATATTCGAAATATGAAATAAGTCTGTTATAAAGTTAGCACCACTGTACCACAAATATTTGTACAGGTAAAGAACTAATGTGTTACATGGCAACGTAACGAAGCGCAAATAATAAAAAGAAAAGTTTGAACTTCAGCTAAAGGAAAGACAAGCCGACAAATTATGAATCTTTAAAACGAATCTGGGTTCTCTTGCCGCTTTAACACAAACATTTCAAACGGTTAGTTTATGCTAAAAATAAATGCCACCAGAAAAAACCCTTCCAAGGTTTTCACGCTCTCTCAATATATTCTGCAGACTTGTTCGTATGCACTGATGTTTGGAACAATATTATATTTTAATGGTTATTTTGGAGAACTTTCATTTCTCATCTTCTTCTAGGACACACATTACATTCAAACTCGATTTCCTATCTACTCATCCTTTCACCATCACTAATTCTAGTGCAGGTGCCCCTGCTGCACTTGTTCCTCCGCTCTGCGATGGCCGTTACTTCAACATCTTTTATGTTCAATGTTCTCTCCTTTTTCATCTTCCGCTTCAGGAATCCTTTCGATTTATTTTTAGTTCATAATTGTACTGTTATGGTCAAAATTATTTTATACATATTCTAAGAACCAAAGAAACACAAAAGTATATCAACTTGTCTCTTAAATTTTGGTGTAAGGAATAAAAGACGCTCAAGCAAGTACACAGGACAAACTTGGGGTGGATCCGATCACAAGATGGTTAGACGTGTGAATTATTAAATGAAGAAAAGCGAACAAATGAAAAGAATCTGTCAGGTTCAGAATAGCCAGGTTTAGAGCGACACAATGTAACAACTAAATTGAAACACAAAATCAGATTCAATGTCTTCTTTCATTAAGATGTTAATATAAATTGTTTCAAGAAAAAAAACGGAAAAGCAAAACAAATGAAAAGGTCTGCTACTCCATTATTACATGTCACTGGATTCAAAAACTTGGTAAACTAGATTTTTATATGAGCCAGTCTAGTAACCTTTGACTTCGGCCCGTCACGATTCGCCCATTAACAGTCAGTTAAAATCCGCAAACATGCACACCCTTCCCGGGATTCGAACCCGAGACCTTCGGGTCGTTGGCCTAACGCCTTAGACCGCACGGCTACCTGGCCGGCATCACTGGATTCAAATCTGAAATCAGTTTCTATTTACTCGGTGAGGCAATAGCATGCCACACATGGAACACTCAGGCGAATAAAAAGTGAATCTAAAAGAAAGCTGTTTTCGGAGGTTAACTAAAAATTACGACAGCAACTGTCACAGTTTGTTTGATGAAGCACTGAGCTCAGGATCGAGAGAAGCTGCGAAAATGGCAAGTCGCTGCATCGCAACCCGATCTAAATCCAAGGCTTGATGTGAATTCAAAACAGACAGAAGTGATAGGAGTTGTAGTCCGAGGAATATCTTTACCTTTATTCTAAAATGCAGAGAAATTATTAAGGAAGGAAATTTGACGATGGTGATCATAATGAGATTAAAGATGGCGTAATGATATATCTGGTGTAGTAAAAAGTAATCCATTATTTTTGCATGACATTGAAGGCTTGACTTACCATAGTTAGAATGATCCGATTTAGGTCACATATGCGCCGTTTTGTTCGATAACGTGTTG
>JAGDQP010008225.1:42591-63877 GCA_022664845.1 Lepisma saccharinum
CCGCAAAACACAGTTTTGGAGAAATGGAATCTCCTTGCCTTACCCGCTTTCCAACTTTAAATTTTTCACTTTCTTGATGTAGTCTAATGACAGATGTGGCAGTCGAATAAATGTTTCGCAGTAGCTTGATGTACGCATTTTCGGTGCCTTGATGTTCCAGTGATTTAAGTGCTGTTGACAAGGAGACCGAATCGACAGCTTTTTCGAAATCTATGAATCCAAAACATAGTGGAAATTCATATTCATTAGCCCTTTCCATAACTTCATTCAATGTTTGTATATGGTCCACTGTGCTAAATCCACGACGACATCCGGCTTGTTCCCTTCCCTGGTTGAAATCCAAGTCCCGTTCAATACGGTTCAAAATAACTTTGGTTAACATTTTGTATAGAACTGACAGTAAACTAATTGGTCTGTAGTTTTCGACGCGTTGTTTGTCCCCTTTCTTGTGCAACAAAATTATAACAGCAATATTCCAACTTCTGGGTATTTCTCTCTTCCTCAGGCACATTGAGAATAATTTAGCAAGCTCCTCTTTCATCTTTTCACCTCCCCATTTAAAAATCTCTGCTGTGAGTCCATCTTCTCCTGGCGTCTTTTCGTTCTTCATCCCCCGAAGTACTTTCTCCACTTCTTCTTTCATTACGTCTAGGACTTCTACATCATTTTCTTCTGAGTCCTCATTTCCTAGTTCTTCTTCGGAGTAGTACAATTCTCTGTAGAAATTTTCAAATATGTTTATAATTTCTTCCTTATTTCGTGTTACGGTCCCGTCTGGTCTCTTAACTGCTATTATTTGCTTTTTCCCTATCATGAGCTGCTGTTTGGTTTTCTTCAAACTCTTGTTTTCCTCGATTGTATTTCTAACAAGATTTTCGTTATATCTTCGCACATCCTCTCTTATTTTCTTCCTTACGGTTTTATTTAGATCTATGTACTCAATCTTTTTGATGCAATTTTCCTCTTCTTTCGTTTCCCTTCTTTTCTTCATCAAGAATTTAGTTTCTTCTGAGATTTTGATCTCTCTTTTCTTTCTGGTGCCTGCTATTTCCTTGGCTGTCTCTCTTATTATCTCACTCAGTATTTTATTTCTGCTGTTGATGTCTTCTTCATCCTCTAACTCTTCCAAGGCGCTGAATCTGTTGCTTAGTTCTATCTCGAATGTCTCCCTGTTTTTCCCTAGATTTTCCAGATCTAAAAGTGGCGGTTTTCCTCTGATAAGCTTGCAGAATTGCCCTGTTATTCGATAGAACGTAATCTTTTTCGTTTTTGGTCCCATTTGGGCATTTCCATGTCCACTTCCTCTGGGGCGGTTTCTTGAAAAATGTATTGGAAATGAACAGTCTGTTAGCTTCTGAGAATTCAACTAACTTCTCTCCTCTCTTGTTTATTTTGCCAAATCCAAAGTTTCCCACTTTCTTGTCACTGCTCTGCTTGGCTCCAACTTTCGCATTGAAGTCTCCCATTACAATTTTGTAATTCGATTTGCTACTATCCAAAATCTTCTGTATCTCTTCGTATAGGTGTTCGATATCCTCCTCCGGATGTGAGGATGTTGAAGCATACACTTGTATAATTTCCATACTGTATCTGTTGTTTATCTTTATTACTACCCGTGCGATTCTATCTGAAATTCCTTCAATTTCTGTGATCCGTGACTTCAGGTCTTTATTAATTATAAAGCCAACGCCTCTCGGTTTTCCATTTTCTGTTCCTTTAAAGTAGAACGTGTGCCACGACGGTAGTTCCAACTGATCTTCATTCTTCCTCCACACTTCTGCTAGTCCTATGATGTCCAACTTAATCCTCTTGAGTTCATTCTGTAATTCTTCTAATTTGTCCTTTCCTGCAAGTGACTGACAGTTGACAGTCGCCACGTATAGGTGCGTTCGAGTTGATGTGTCGGTGTCCTGGCAGTCTACAGTCCAAACCCGGGCATTTTGACCCTCTAACTTCCTGCCGGACTGACCGCTGCCGTTGCCACCTGCATTCCGTACTCCGGGCAATGAGAACCTCCGAGGCTGTTTCCTTACTTGTACCATCATGTGTAAAGAGAGGAGGGGTGCTGACATTTGACTCACCACGCTGTCAGCTAATGCGGGTTGGTGAGCAGCCCATCCATGTTCGTTTGTCGTTTGGCAAGCAGTTGCTTAAGTACTAACAGGCCCCACGTGTATATATATATATATATATATATATATATATAGTTACTCCTAAAATTATATTCTCTCTTACTTTTCCTGTTGCTAGGAAGCAAGAGCAACCTTGTTTATGTATGAAAATATTAGAAGTGAAATACACAGAGAGAGAGAGAGATAGAGGAACAAAAATATCTCATTTCATTTATTTATAGGAATATGATCGATTATTCTTTAAGCTTGTTGATGTGCGGTGAGTATTTTCGATTATTTTTGACCAATCAAAAGTAAAAAAAAAAGAATGATTGATCATTTTCTCAGCATTACGAGCATACAAGGACGCAATGAGAAATCTCTGACCAATTAACATTCTAGAAAATATTCGATCATTTTTCCTGTCAAATGTCTCACTGGTGACCGATGAATAATCGTAAGAAAGGAAAATGGATCGATTCAGAAAGGAAAGTTCCAAAGCTGAATGACCTGCAACCGTATCTTCCTCGCTTTGGAAGAGCTGGGATGGAAGAAATGAATAGTTCCGTCGGAAGGGTTCGTTTTAGGTAGCCTTTTCTTGTTTCACCTTCGCTCCATCAAGAGACAGAAAGGAAGATAGAGGGAACGAGAGGAGGAGTGGGTTTGACACGAGTATAAACGTTTTAATGGGGGAATTCTTAGAAAGTTGGATATCGTGAATGCGATTTCACAAAAGCCAAAGAAAAAAATTGCTTAAACCGAATAAATAAGCACTAAAAACATATCTCGTTGTTTCAAATTAATCGATTATATCTATACAATAATGCCCATTACTAGTCCTACGGTCCAATTTCGAGAAGCAACATTGAAATGGCAGGGAAAAGGTGCATTAGATATATAGAAAGTTCGTTCAGGTATCTAGTTCAGATCATCGGTTATTGAAGATCATCGTTGTACATTAAATTTGAAATATTATATAAACACTTTGAAACGGTACCTATGTTCCTGGGGATCCCCGTAACACTTATAATCCAGACATGCTTCTCTGCCGTCCTTGTTCGGGTCCATTTTCACCAACGCTTTGATCTCTTCATTGTGAACCTCTATCACCGGCTCACACAACGCGGTCGCGGCGAGAGAAGGGCCAATCTCACCATCCGCATCCTCGTCGCCATTTTCACTCCGTGAATCTCCTTCTACTTTGAAGTCTTTTACATGTGTAGTCTCTTCAAGTGAGTCACCCTCATCTTCGTCACACGATTCTTGTTCCATCTTTACCATCACTTCCACAATGCTTGTCACAGCTTCTGAAACGTCTGATTCTTCTTCCATTTTATGCACTTCTCTTTGTCTCTCAATGAGTCTCTTCCTAAAGAGTTGTTCTGTGATCGATTAATTGAATCTGAAATACAAAAAAATAACTTATGGACAATTTCACTATCACGCAAGGGATTTTTATACATTGATACACCCACTATACATTACTCGTCTTTTCTTAATATTTTACTCTGCATAAATGGGAAAATAAGAGTGCTCTGTGTTCTTAGCTATCTGATTAAATAATCACCTACATAACCTTTCAATATGATCTAATCTTTCATCTTTTAATCTTTTAATGTGAATATATACGTGACAACATTGTAATCTTTCACAATCTCATGTGTGTACTCGCAAAGTATCTGTAAGAGGTAGACTTACTCGGTGCATATTGTATATAACGGCGACATTTCCATTAAAGAAAAACGCATGTGTCGTCTTGACGCAGAAATATATTTTAAACTATATTTTCGACTTACATATTGGAAATTTAAGAAACTATTCTCGAGAATGGCAATCAATAGGCGGGACATTTTCCCCTCAGACTGAAGGATTAAAACAAGTTAGCTCGTAAATTTTGGTTAGTAACACTCATTTTTGTTAGTGCAAAACAACGATCTGCAACGGTAGGTGGCAGCACTACATCCGTATGTCTGGATTTTCCTTGTTATACGAAACTACAGTGCTGCTCCTACAAATTCAAGCATAGAGAATTCATGCTTTCAGGGGGAAAAGTTAGTAACCATGTCAAGAGTCTCACCCGTGGCCATTCTTATTTTTCATACTCATTGTTGTAGGTTTGGTAATTCATGGCAACATTTTTTAAATGAGAAGCAAATCACAGAAGATTACTGATTAAATGTAGTCGTGAGCCACGAAAGAGACAGCTGTTCGGTCCTACCTACTTCTAATTTACGTAAAAGGAAAGGTGGCCCTCGTTCTATTCACTATGAGACATGGTTGTAGAGGTAACTCGCACGGAAGTAAAGAAAATCCCACTGAAAGAGATTATTTTGCAAAACAAATCCCTCTTTCCTGACTTTCATTCTTCTTTGTGATGCTCCCTGACCTCACAAATAAATATGACTGGTGTTTATATATACTCATGTTGGTTTAGAGGCATTACTAAATATTTTAACTAAGCTCGAGAATTATCGGACCAACAGTTATCTAGATATAGCCCGTGAACACTGTCAAATTTCTTGACTAGTCAATTTGAGATAGGGATTCTTAGCTATATCTGAGGCTATTTGTTACAGATCCTCTCTTCGTTACTTTTGCTTCTCGCTGTTCTGTTGTTTGTACTGTGCTCTGTTCTGCGCTAGGCACGATGGGTAGGCTGTTACGACCTTCTTGTTTCTGGCTCTCATAGCCAGTTTCAGAGTTAATTCAGTAGGTGTCATACTTATTTTCTGTTCTTGTATTTTTTAACTCGTCCGTTGCAGTAGAATGGAAGTCTTGGGCATCTCGTTACGTATACGACTACAATTGTGTGTTGTAGTAATTATCTTTGATCTATGTAGTGGATTTATTTTATTTATTTATTTAGATTTTTATTTAGCATGACAAAGTTAACGCTGATAGCCTTCTCTTCCACCCAACCATGTTACATACTCGCACATATAGACATGACAATACAAAAAAACATCTATTAAAAAAAAATATGTAAAATATTAATTTTATCCCATTCTAGCTCATCTCTCTACCCATTCCCCCGATATGAACACAATAAGTACCCCTCCCACACCCTACATAGAACCCCACTACCAAACACACACACACACACACACTCAAATAAACATACATGTATATTTTTAATGTGCTGCGCTCACGAAACTGAAATAGGAGTACAGGCAGATTGACGACATATTTATTTCTGGAAGAGACACCTTCCAATGAAACTAACATTGCTTTGTACTGCTATGGGCAAGTGTAAGAAAATGACAATAAAGTTTATTTTCTAAAGCTATTGACGGAGCTGGCTGTGCAAATTGCCGAAGGAAGCTTGTTCCACTGTTGGATGCCGTACACTGCAAATGATTTCGAATAGCTTTCAGATCTGTGTTTTGGTATCCTTAGGGTGACATTATTATGTGAACGAGTGTTTATGTTATGATTGAGGTGCACTGGTTTTAGCATGGAAGCTAGAGATGGAGGAGACTTTAAAGTTACTTCCTTGAATAACTGGAGAAGATATGAAACGTTCTTCTCTCCTTTAGTTTTAGCTATGCCAGTGCGGTGAACCTGCTTGACACATGATCTTACTTTTTATCATTGAAAATAAACCGAACACATCTATTTTGCATTTTTTGCAATCTATTCGCTAGAGTAACAGACAGATCGTTATACACTATATCACAGTAATCGAAGAGCGCGAATAAGATAGAATTTACCAAGGTGATTCTAATCTGTGAAGGAAGAAAGTATTTCAAAAGACTGAGTGGGTGCATTTTTCTGTGGACTCGCTTGCATATTTGTTTTACATGTTCCGACAATGATAATGTTTCATCGAGAATAATACCTAGACTTTTGACTTTTTTCTCTTTTAATTTCCTCGTTCCTTATTTGAACTTGCGGAACATACGAAACTAGACTGTTGATTTTGGCTACCATATTAGGGGACCCTATTATTATGCATTGGGATTTGCTAGGATTTAGCGCCAGACCATTTCGTTCTGACCAAATGTAGAATGTATTGTATTTACTAGATCAGAATTTATTCTATTAACTGCAATGGCAAGATGATTCAGTTCAGATGTTACATATGTCTGTACCTCATCTGCATACAAGTGATAACTACATTCAGTGAATTGTGATCCAATGTCGTTCATAAATATCGAAAATAACAATTGTCGAAGAATTGATCCTTGTGGAACTCCACAAGTGATGTTCTTCCACTCAGAGCAAGAAATTTTAGTTGAAACTGCATATTTACGGTCATTAAGGTATGATTTAAACCATCGGATTGTATTTCGGCAAATTTAAAATTGTATTCTAATTTTGTAAGAAGAATGTCGTTATCAACTTACTGAAAGGTTTTACTGAAATCTAACAGAGTTAAGATGGCTACTCTTCGTTGATCAGTTGCTTGCCGAATGTCATCTGTGATTTTAATAAGGGCTGTCATTGTGCTGTGACCTTTTCTAAAGCTGGATTGGTTCTCTATGAGTAAGTTATTTTGATCTGTGTTGAATGACTTGCTTGTGTACAACAAATTTTAGTATTTTGGAAAGACATGATAGGATGCTAATGGGTTGGTATTCATTAGGCGCAGATGGAGTGTTAACCTTTGGTATGGGTCGAATGTAGGCATGTTCCCAAGCAGACGGAAATACACTTGTTATGATAGACTGGTTTACTATTATCGTTAATGGGTACAATACATGAAGTAAAATCATTTTTATAAAAGCTATTGAAATGCCATCTGGGCCAACAGCAGAGCTTTTTATCTTATTGATGGCATGGTGAACTTCTATTGGGGAAACACAAGTGAAATAGAACATATCCTTTTTGCAAATTTTGCTATTATTTGCAAGCTTGCTAATAGTTTCGTGTTTCACAGTCGTATCAATATCAGCAGGGGTTAGGGAAAAGAATTCATTCAATAACTTGGAGTCTACAGAAATATATTCATCTTTGTTCTTTATGTTTATGCCTAAATTGTTAAGTTGCCTCCTATCTTTAAGATCTTCCACTAAACGTTCAAAACATGAGTTTTTTGCCCGTCGTATATATTGGGTGCACTGGTTTTTGAGTCTTTTGTAAATCTGAAAAGATTTCTGACAAAGTTCGGACTTAGCATTTACTTCTTTCCTGTATTTTTTGTAGGTTTCATCTCTTTCCAGTCTCAGCTGTTGTATATAATCCGTCATCCAGGGGTTTGAATTTCGTTTCACTCTTTTAAATTTGGTGGTGCATATTTGTCATACAATTATAATATTTGTGAATTAAGAATATCTACATTTGCATCCACCGACATATTATATGTTAGCAATCACCAGCGTATGAGAGTGCCATCTGCATGTATATTCTCTTTATTTACATTTCTGAGATTTCGATAGGTTATTATTTTATGTTGAGCTTCTGGGGGATTGAGTGAATATACGAGGTAGATCAAATCATAACGGGAAATACCAGGGACAAGGAGTTTGCCGAATTTAACCGTTTTCTCGACATACGATACCGCGATATGATCAATAGCAGGTTCAGAGCTTCCTGAGTTATGTCAGGGTCCCAGGTGACACAAGTTTAAGTCGAGTGTCTGAAGCATACATTTACAATCCACGGATTCCCTTGAATCCCGCGAGACGTCGATGTTTAAATCACCCATTACTATACGATGTTTATATTTATCTTTAATCACACGCATGTCGTTTTCAAAGCTTTTTAGGTTATCTAGTGGCGTGCTTGGGGGGTCGATAGACCACAGCGATCATTATTTTTATAATCGATACTTTGATTTCACAAATCATATACTCGACACTACGCGAGTATTCAGTAGGCGACTGATAGATTACTCTGCCAGTTATACCTTCTCTTAAGTACATAGCATCCACACTTGCACCTTTTAGGTCCTATCATTTCTTAACATACTATAACCTTGGAGTTCAACTAACTCACTTGCTATTGTAGGTTTAAGCCACGTTTCTGACAAAAGAATACATAGTGGTTGAGCGTCTTTAAATAAATCACGAATCTCATCTATATGCGATAGAAGAGATTGGCAGTTTAAATGTACTACTTGGAACCCCTTGGGAGCCCCAGCAAATTGTTCCCATAAAAGTGAAGAGGATGTATTTGTAATTCGTTCACTTGAAAAAGAGGGTACGGTGGAGTATTCAATTTGAGCTTCGGGCAATTCGCATAGCTGTTTGAAAAACAGATCATTGGGATTGTTACGAGAGTTCACATCAATTAGAGATTGCTTGATAGAATCGTTTCTCGGTTGGGAGAGTACTGTAAGGACGGGATTTCGACCTTTCCCTTCCTTCAGACTTTTTGATTTAGTTTAGCTGTTGGTTGGGGGTGGGTGGGTTTTCTTTCCTCTTCTTGGTTGAGAAGAATTTTTGAGGTGATAATCATAACATTTTTTATTGTTTTTTTTCTGAAAATTGTTCTGGCTATTCGATACGGAAATCTGTTTCACCCATAGTGCCTTCCCAGGCAAGTGCTTTTCGTTGCAAGGTATTATTATTGCAGGGAAACATGTAATACTTCATGTACCTGTTTTTACTGTGGATACTAGGTTGTACTGTTGTTTGTCACAGTTTCGACCATTTTGTTGAAGAAAGGAAATTTTAGTGCCCCGAAATAAAGGCAGGTGGGGTTTCCAACCTATGCATTATATTATCTAGTGATGTACAGGGAGAAAAAAACGAAATTTAGAATAGCGGACTCTTTTCATGAGGCCAAAAACAGAGGTTCTATTGACAAAATTGTTTATTTTTGCTATATTATCACGAATATTCACTACTTAGCACATATTTTATGTTTTCACCAACTTTGGTTAATAATCTAACGAATATAATGCATTTCGAAGTCCTTACATCTTCTTAACGATGCATAAATTCTTAACAAAGCTATGTGGATTTCACCTCCTATGGTATATGCGTCTTTGAATTCAGATAATACGTGTTAATTAAATATATAGATGAGTAAATAACAAAGCCCCTGTTGACATTCCATTACACAGTTATAAAGTGATAGTAATCTATTTCACAATAGAAAGGGAATAGAATTTTCTTAAATAGAGGGCAAACGAATACAATGACAGAATATAACAAATAAAACGTAGTTTCATATACGATATGTATTCGTTGATCATAACACACTAATAAATTGAATATTTTGACCAATTAGCAATTATAAGTAATAGAGCAAAATATAAGTGTTCAAACTTACTCATAGTAATACATTGTATTTTTGAATTGTATCTTATTAATACTATATTCACAGTGGCATAAAAAGTTGGGGCAACCGTGACTAGTATTTTTATAACACTTACAAGGGAACCTTACAAACCAAGTTCCGGGGATTTTCGCCGGACTGGTTCCAAAAAAGAGGAAGTCAGAATGTGATATTATTTTTTTCGGAGCAGGAGTGTGAGAGGTAGGAGAACGGGTTAAGGGTGAACTGGTGCTTCGGTCCAGTAAAACTGTACCCGTTTTATTTTGTCAGTTTCTCAAAAACGAAAGCAGAGAATGAAGTGCAACTTACCATGATTATAGGTAATGCTGTTCTACACTAGAAGCAACTAGTGTGAAGCACCATCAGTGTTGCCAGCTGCAGACATTTGCAGTGTTGCCAGAATATTAAAAGCTCGAAAATATCGGTGAAGGCAGGGACTATAACGATGAAGTCAACGTCATTTACTGACAAAGCATAGTTTATTCTAGTGCTGTGTACTACTTCGCCAATACTATTTTGATTTCAGTGGTAATAAGCGAAATCACCAGGAATCCTAAAGTAGTCATCAGGAAATTCGAGTTAAGTGCAATTTATATGCAGACTGTCAATGAGTAGATGATTCAGACAAAATGTGTTGTTACAATGAGCACATCTCATGAATGAAAAAGGACTGCACTGATCTGATGAACAAACTTCAGAGCCAACAGCGTCACAGCAGTACTGCATCGGCGTCCGGAATGGTTCCGGTTCTTCGTCCAAATATCCTGATTTGTACCATGCATACTTGATCATGTTTCGAAACATTGGGGACGAAAACTGATAATGAGTGAAGGATTGGAGACGAATGAAGTTGTCCCGATGCCAGATGTTGAACTCTTCGGTCGCGATAATGGCATCAGTCACGAACTTAACAAATGCTTTATACGGGCGGATGAAATAGATTTCCAGTGGCTGAATGAGTCCTGTGCATCCTGGTGGAATCAAATGCCATTCAAATTCACTAATGCTTTCTGGAATTGTTGATTTGATTAACACTTCATCCGTATTGGCTGACCACGAATTAAGAAGTAGAAGCATGGGTTCTTCGTATAAAGTACACACACTTGGCCCGAATACATTGGGCAGCATTATCTTCTGATCTTTTTTCATGTTAGCAGAGCCAGAAGCATAAGACATAATATTTGATGGATCAGCTGGTTTGCTTTGAGGAAATTTCCGGCTGGATTCTGCACTAAACATGTACATCGGCGAATGTAGATCTACGTCCATTGAGATTACAGGCATTATCATGTATGAGTGCGTCGTTGCCGACGTAGATCCTACAGTTGCATATACTCGTTTAATGCCCATTGGTCGAAGTGTTCGTCCTGAATGCATTTCTTTCTCGAAACGACTTTGATCTGTGTTCAGGATCTGTTTGGGAACCAAATGTCGTTCGATGAACAAGGATTTCATTTTTCTGACGAATTCATCTGATTTCCGCTGTATATCCTCCTCTTTTGAGGCGCAGGTCTTTGACACTTTATGAGTAATTGATCGCGAGACGATCCTGTTCCTTTTCTTAAACTTGTAAATACATGAATCTGATGCCTCGAAATTCAGTTTATCATTTGGATCAACCTGGCGTTTGATTTGCAATGCCCACTGTCTGATTGTTCAGTGGTGAATTATGGCATTCCATGAAGACATTTCTTTGAAGTGCTCAAACAAATGAAGTCTTTGAAGTGTTTATAGTACTCATCTTCACGTGCGACGTCATCTTTTCTCGCGATCGTTCATAGTTCTGCAGCACGCCAATCGATTTGATCTTTGAAAACTTGGATCGAACAGATGCCAGAGATCTTCTCTTTCTTCCAACTGTGCTGGTCCAGTACTGGAATGCCCGTTCTTTGTATTCTTCTGACAGTTGACTGAATCCTTTCTTCTTTCTTTCCGGTGACGGAACATACAATGAGCTACTGGCTTGAGATGACGGTGTTTCTTCTTCATCCGACACTTCCGGCACATGTTGCGTTGATATGGCTTGCGATGTCATGTCGATATCCTTATCACCATATTCACGATCAGTTGAGTCAACATCCAGGTCTGAAGCGTCCTCATATGTCAGAGATTCATACCGCTCAACGATCATTCGTTGATCCAATAACTCGGCACATATCTGGTCGAACATTTCCCGATCTGCGATGGATGGTGGATCACCAGATGTGCCAAATTTCTGAACCAGCAGGTGAATAACCACTTTCGGATTCATCCTGAAACGATAAATAAAAGAAAACATTAGAATCCCCATAAAAATGAACAACAGGTTTATCAGCACTCCACAAGAATTGTAATATTTCATCCCATAAACATTTTTATAGACATAGAAAAGGAAAGGTGAAAGCAAGAAAGTAGGAAAGAACTTCGTTATAGCGTACGTGTCCACTGAAAATGGAAAGAGAGAAGAGCGAGTGCCTATAACAATGGACTCAACAGCACTTTGTGATTACAATAGTATTAGCGAAGTAGTACACAGCACTAGAATAAACTACACTTTGTCAGTAAATGACGTTGACTTCATCGTTATAGTCCCTGCCTTCACCGATATTTTCGAGCTTTTAATATTCTGGCAACACTGCGAATGTCTACAGCTGGCAACACTGACGGTGCTTCACACTAGTCGCCTCTGATGTAGAACGGCATTACCTATTGTCATGGTAAGTTACACTTCATTCCCTGCTTTCGTTTATGAGAAACTGACAAAAGAAAACGGGTACAGTTTTACTGGACCGAAGCACCAGTTCACCCTTAACCCGTTCTCCTGCCTCTCACACTCTTGCTCCGAAAAAAATAATCTCACATTCTGACTTCCTACCCTGTCCCCTGTCTTCTGGAACCAGTCCGGCGAAAATCCCCGGAACTTGGTTCGTAAGGTTCCCTTGTTAGTTTTTTGAAATACATTCTTATCTGTTTTCCTTGTACAAAGAGTCCAGAAATATTCAGAAAGCATTTATTAAGATAATTTTTAGAAATATAAAAGTAATAATTTACAAAATAAGTTCTTAGTAGCTATTTAAATAACCCGCTGCTTGGCCCTGAAACTGTTCAGCCTTCGAACAGGTTTATCATATTTATAAGAAACTATCTACTTACATAAAACACGCCTATAATTGGTTTCTCATACAATATATATTTGAGAAATTGATGATTAGCGATTTTATTTAGATGGAACAACAAAGAGAACAAGAGATGATTAGGATTTTCCCATCGCAACGCAATATGACATTGTCTGCAAGCTAGAATTGATTGAGTATACATTTATAGAACACAGTTTTGTTGGTGCAAGTCCCAATAAAACTGTATTATCCTAAATGTATGTGTGTCCCTGAAACTAACATTCTACCAATTTACTAATGATCGAATAATATTAGCTGTCTCAAAATGGTAGAAAAACTGTTTTTCGGAAGTAGCACGAGCAATTGAATAAACGACATGTCTTTGCTGTTTCATTTTTTCAGGAATTTTTCACCACTATTATTATTTTAGTAAACGATCCAGTGAAATTTAAGAATTTTCGGGACGATAGTTGGACCTCAGAATAGTCAAATTCCCTCGTTCTGGAAACATATTGTAATGGTGGCCATGTTAAATATATTGTTCTGGAGGAAGGGGATATCTGGTGCGAAATGTTTCTGACCAAGTGAAAAAGTACAGTAGAAAGCGGTGAATGTCACCAGCTATCAATTTTCAACCATTCTCCTAACCTTACATCTTATAAATTATGATGAATTTTGTTTGAAGGTAGGTCTTGACCTGACAGTACCTGTGCAGGTGAACAGATGGTGGTTTGGTATTGCCTTGCATCGGATGAAAATGTCATAAAGATGGGACCTACACTTTAGCGTGGAATCCGATGCATTTGTGTCCCCTATCGGCAATTTAACCGGGAAGCCTTTTATTACAAGGAAGCGAACTCATCATCACCAAACGGTCTAAATTAAAAAATGGATTGGTATCTTTCTTTGTGTAAAAATATATTTTCGCAAACTTTCAGGATTTTCTGCCCTTGAGTTCAGATGAAGAAAACTATTTTCTGTGTGAATCTTGTGCGGCTGATAGTTCCGATGATTAAGAAATAAAATAAGCAGAGGTTTACGGAACTAAAACCAGGCTTGCATTAGCCCTCTTATTGCCTTCAGTAAATAACTCAGGCCATTTTTAATTTAGTATATTGAAATGTGCATATTATTCTGGATTTTTTTTTTGTTTGTGGCAAAACTTACGATTGGTTTTCCATTTTGTTAGAGCACTAATTAACAAACATTGTTTCTTAAGTTTTGCATGCATAGAACGTGGGTTCTTTGTTATTTTTTTTCTTTATTTATGCTACTGTATATATAAGAGTAAGACTTGGAAGTGTGACCGAATCTGGAACTTAACGACCAATTACATTGTCCAGCTGACATTTTTCCCCCTGAAAAGTAATAGGTGATTCTAAAATATCTTATTTCTGCTGAATTCGAAAATCAAATTCGTTTTATCGTATCAGGTCTTAATTTAAAAAAAAAACAACGAAAAAATGTATTGAAAATTTCGCTTTCTGGAAATAGCTTGGAAAAAATATGAAAAAAGAAATCCTGAATATAACTAGTCATAGTTATTCATACACTTCAATATATTAAGCACAAACGTCCATTAATATACAATGAATTACCCCCATCCAGTTTGAAAGGTTCAGAATATATATTTTGTGGGAAAGAAGGTAAAAGTGATCGTCGAAGGGAAATTAACCTACCCATAATTGGCAACACCGGACGACGTTGGAACAACTGAGCATCAATATTACATGTTTACCAATGATGTTCTAATAGACGATATGCGATATTGCCAAGAACATGAAGCCAAACGCCACAGCATATAGTCCCGTCCAGTTAGTCCACTTACTCCAACCAAACACATTGTTTTCGGCTAACAAAAAGAGCAACAAACTCTCTACTTGATCACTCAGGTACCTCGCCTTGGTCGATGCTCAGTTGTTTACTGGCATCATCTTTCACTGCACATGAGATAGCTAAAAACAAATCCTCTATTAATATATCCTTGATCTTTACTTTCGAGTTCCACATTTTTGCACGATCATATCATGCACGGAACGAATGAGAACATAAATGTGTAAAGATACATTACCGCACCTAATCTCGGATTTCAGATAATCTACAAAAGATAATAATAAAATATTAATAGATATGAACAAATAAAAATGCATTTCGAAAAAAAAAATCTTGGTCCTGCCTGGATTCGCAACCGGTTTTTTTGTTCAGCAAGCAAATGCCTTAACCACTGAACCACGATACGAGCTTGCAAACGATGGTTTAGCCGTTATACTTACATTTTATGTGTTACGTAACAAGCTAAAGAAGCCACGTGGGCAAGATGGCGGCCTCCATTTATTTCGAAGTAGACAATATTTTCATTTTTACGAGTTTGGAGGATCCCTTATGACAATGTTGCCATCTTGGATATGAACCAACACTTGAAGGTAATTTTTCCAAACAAAAACTGCAATTAAGTCAGATACGTGCTGTAATTTTAAATAGTACAATAACATGTAAGAAATTATGTTTAGCACGCTTAGGTAAGTTAAACTGCAGCAGTAATGTAAGATATCCTGTTTATATACGATCTATGTTTAGTAGGCACTATGCGCTCTTATCAAAACCTGGTCATCCAACTTATTGGTTTAACGATATACATTTAAACGAGTGTCAAAGTACCTTTTTATGTTATGACTTCACTTTATGGCCCGCAAAAAAAATGTAAAATTTACAGGGGAAAGGAATATTTTGAAGTTGAGGGGAAGTGCGTGAACTGCAGTTTTAGGTAATGCTTTTGTCTGAAAGGTGTGACATGAGAGGAAAGTAGGATGGATTATTTCATTACTTCCGCTTTAAGGGCGTGCGCATGAAATATTGAACGTCTTGTGCATCACGCATAGTGAAGTAACGTATGGCTGTAACACTCTTTTTCGATTGCTTATTGTCTCGAGGTAATTATAGAAGCGCTTGTGTGAATTATTTGCAACGGAATGAGTGGTTCAAAGCCTACATACGGCATACTGACTGGGAGCCACAAACTGACGATAGCTAAACCCATATATTACTAGAAATGTAAAGTAAATTACAAGAAAACAATTTCCCTAAGTTCGGAAAGAAATTTATATGATGGAAAAATCCGATATTTTTTCAATTTCTGTTTCCCTCCTACTCGAAATATTTCCACGACCCACCAATATGCTTTGTCTATTCCTTGATCATCTAGGATACACCTTCATAATTTCCTCTCAAATTCCGTGCCCTAGATCACTGGCTTATTAACTAAATTACTACTACTACTACTACTACTCTCTTTCTCCCAACACACACTTGAACTTAATCGAACAAGCGATTCTTTATTAGGTGACAACACTGTTATTAGGGATCCACAAACTTGGAAAAATGTGGTAATCTTTATTTTCTTGCTTGTTCGTACGGTGAGCTTCATTTCGCTGTTCAATTATTGTGCTATACCAGATAGAAAACATTGTAAATGGTATTCTTGCGAAACATGTGGATGTTTTATTGTGAAGTAGACAACAATTTAAAACGTTGTTTCGTGTGCTGAAAATACAGGGCTAGATTTCTAAAAATGTCTACGAGTTGTAACAAGGAGCGTCACCATTTCTGGTATGTGTGTGGTCGTATAATTCCAAAATCGAAGCTCACAAATATAACACCTGTTGTTAAAAAAGCGTATGAATTGTATTTTTATCGAAGACCGACAGAGGCAAACCCTAGGGACCGACATTCTGTGGTAAATCCTGTGCAGTAAATCTAAGTGGATGGTTACGTGGTTCTCACAAATGAATGGAATTCGCTGCACCAATGTTATGATTTGAATCACGTGATCACTTACACGACTGCTATTTTTGTCTTTCCAATGTAAAGGGAATAACGTCCAAGGGTAAAAAACCTGGTCAATATCCAGCTCTACATCAGCTAGAAGACCCATCCCACATGCTGAAGGTTTTGCTGTGCCAGCGCCGCCAGAAGTATGGACAGTAGAGAGCAGTGACGCTATGAAAGTGAATGTGGTGAGATAAAAAGATAAAATGAATTGTATGGGCGGTAACAGCACTATAGCTTACGCCCGTCCCGAGTGAGTGGTGAGGGTCCTACGTACAGGGAAGTTGCGAGAGAACATTTGATAGCTAAGGGAGAACTGACGACCTTGTTACAGACTTGAACTTGCGCAAACAAGCTCAGCTTCTAGCTTCAAGGTTGGAATCTTCTTTAAAGAGAAACCAGTGACATTCTACCGTAATATACAACATGACTTACTCAAATCTTACAGCAGAAGTGATGACTGCATATACCGTCAAACGGGGTGACTTGAGACAGATTTTGAATGTATGCTCAGGTTTAACACTTTTATATTTCGTTTTCGAAGGGTATTTGATATAGATTTGTGTAAATACTCATTTATGATTTGATATATGGTATTAACAACTTTTATTCGTCAGAAACACATCGGTTATAAATTGGAACATATTGTCTCATGTCACCCCGTTTTCTGGGGTGTGTTGAGATAGAAACATAATTCGTTGGTTAGTCTCAAATGATATGGCTATTATGATTCGTTGAGACAGAAATTGATCTTTTAAATATTTTTCCAATATTACAAAGATTATTTTAAAGTACAAAACTTCAATAACATAAACATACAGTATGACACTGCGTACATTAAAGTTATTGAACTTACACGCTAGAAGATAGTTTTAAGTAAACATGAACAAATCAAACAAAGCGGTGCACCTTAAAACTGTAGGTGGCTTAAACGTGCTCAAATATTTTCCACATAGAACAAAGATACGTCTTCTATTGTTGGATATATGTAAACTCCTTTCTCCTTTGCACTGTCTTTCACAAAACTCACGGTGATATTTTTCTCAATCTTAATCGCAAGCGACGTCCTTCTTGTGATTCAAAACTACCACGGGATCACACGAATAGACACTGTGACAAAATGCTTATCACACTTCTGTACTAACTTACACTTCAAGTGCAGAGTGCAAACATCGAGCAGACCACCCGAAGGATCCAAATTAGAAAATTCACCTTCCAACACATTTTTCTCTTCTTGATCATTAGCACTTTCTGAATATTCATCAACACTGTTCCCAAAGACAACATCAAGTCGTCTTCTACATTGCCTTGTTGTGCTCTCTCCAAAGCTAACCAATTTAAGGAAATCAACAGTAGAATCTGTCCAATGTGAGGAAGAAGAAGCCCTTTCTTGCCTTTCTAAGGTCTGAACTGTAAACTATGCTTGCAACCACTTTCAAACGACAATAATATAAACACTAACTTTTCATTCTCTCTATGTACGATATGTGTTCATCATATACACCTAGAATTTATTTTCCGACGGAATTAATTATGGGACCCGATCAGTTCGGCGCCTCCGTTTCGGCGCCGCCGGTTCAGCGCCGTACGTTTCGGCGCCAGAGCTTTACCTAAGAATCACACCAGGGAAACTATTGTATTAAAGAGGTATTAAAAACTTGGTCCATAAGATGCGACAGACGTAGTGTTTAAAAAAAACGGGAAAAATTGGTCGCCGGAAAAAAACGTTTGTTTTTATTCAGTTTTTCGTGATACTTAGGAAAAAACGTTTTTTTTTCTTTTACGGGGTCCCTGACATTTTTTGATCAATGAAATAGTTAAAAGGTTAGTTGATGTTCAAAACATACATACAGAAAAAAATACACAATCGGACCGCGTCTGACAAAGTTTTGAAGCAAAATGTGTTTTCTGGGTCTGAGACAAAAATGTCTAAGGGCCAGAAGGGAACAGAACGTTAATCTTATGTACAAGGGTGCTAATGACATATATTGCATTCCTAATGTAAATTGCAAGTGTTTTGCACATTTTTTAACATAAGATCATCCGATTGAATGCATTAGGTGTGTTAAGTAGTGGATATTGGAGATGAAAAAGGAAAAAAAAATTTCGTCAATAAAACCAGTTTTTATACTTCGTGGAAAAAAACAATTTTTCCTGTTTTTTTTTTCAAAACTTCCGTTTTTTTTCCCGGCCTTTAAAACACTATACAGAACAGATCCAGGGGCTGCTTTCATGGAAGAGATGCAATGAGACGTTTATACTTCAGTAAGTAATTGAAAAATATATTTTTATTTAAATGATTTTAATTATGAAGTGTTTTTTTCGGCGGAAAATGAATTTATTTATTTATTTCCAACATAAACAGGCTGAGCTACAGCAGGGACGTAACTAGTGAGGAGCAGAGAAACAGGATTCAGGAGAGCTACTCGTAATTTCGTAATGGCGCAATTTCGCAATTTATTATTTTATATTCAAATGCATTCTGCATACCTTTGGAACAATTTATATATACATATAAAACAGATAGGAACGTCATGTTAAACTGCAAAGTTCGAGGTCGAGGTTCAAGTCCGACGGCAAGTCGAAGTCTAATCTCAGGTCGAGGTTAAACTACCATTTTAACTAATTTCTCTATTTATATTACGAATGGAATCTCCAAATCCTTAGCACCCTTGTACACGAGAGAAACATCCTGTCCTCTTGTGGCCCTTAGGCATATTTGGCTCAAACCGTGAAAACAAATAATGCTTCATAACTTTGTCAGAAGCAGTCCCAAAAAGTGACGTTATTGACGATTTTCTATTCATCTCGAATATTCACTACTTAGCACACCTTATGTATTTCTTTATTTAGGTTTAGCAAAAGTAGAGATTCTTACGGTAAACATGTACACGAGAGAAACATCCTGTCCTCTTATGGCCCTTAGGCATCTTTAGCTCAAAGCATGACAACTGAAATAATGCTTCGTAACTGTCAAGAGCAGTCCCAAAACTGACTTTATTGACGTTTTTTTTTCATCTCGAATATTCACTACTTACCCCATCTTATGCATTTCTTGTTTAGGTTTAGCAAAAGTAAAAGTTCTTACGTTAAAAATGTACAAAAAACTTTATATTTAAATTAGAAAAGCAATATATCTTATTGGCGCGCTTGTACATAACAAAGTTCCAACCACTTAAGTCATTTAGGCATCTTTGGTTCAGACCGTGCAACATAAATAATGCTTCAAAACTGTTAGAAGCAGAGTACAAGAAATAATGTTTTAAGTACTTCATTGATCATCAATTGTCGTCAGAGGACAGTACAAGTATAAAGTACATTACTATGTCATAAGGTATGTTAATAATTTCCGTTTTCCTCACTTTGGCGCCGAACTGAACCGGCGCCGAAACGGTAGCGCCAAAACGTAGCCTGCGCCAAAATGGTGGCGCCGAAACGGCGGCGCCAAAACGGAGGCGCCGAAACGTAGCGGACCCATTAATTATAGGGCCCACAAATGAAAGTTTCAACAAGTAACCTTTCTTACAGAATTCGACATCAACAATGATACTCTTTAATAAAGCACGTACACGTAGATGACTTGCAAAATCTTCACTCAGAATACTTATCGTACATACTGCAACAACCGACGATCACGCGCGAAATCTGTATCAATTATTTATGTGGTTAACTGTAAATTCTAAATTGTACAGCTGCCTCAAGTGGGACCCGATCAGTTCGGCGCCAGAGCTTTACCAAAGAATCACACCAGGGAAACTATTGTATTAAAGAGGTATTAAAAACTAGGTCCATAAAATGCGACAGAAAGTAGTGTTAAAAAAAACACGGAAAAATTGGTCGCCGGAAAAAACAGACAGGAAACCCTCCGTTTTTTTTTCAATTTCGCTACTTTGGAAAAGAACGTTTTTTTTTTTAATTTTACGGGGTCCCTGACATTTTATGATCAATGAATTAGTTAAAAGGTTAGTTGATCTTCAAAACATACATATAGAAAAAAAAATCCACAATAGGGCCGCGTCTGACAAAGTCTTGAAGCAAAATTTAAGTTTTCTGGATCTGAGACAAAGATGTCTAAGGGCCAGAAGGGAACAGAACGTTTCTCTCATGTACAAGGGTGCTTTTGATTTGATTTATTTTCATTCTGATGACCAGGTTCCATGCACAAGCATTCTGGTATAGAATACGTCATTACAGATACATGTAATACAGATTGCACACACACACACAGAGACACGTCAATACATACATACAACATATAAGAATTACTATTACAATGAATACAATACAATGTTACAATGAATACAATATATAAACAAGATAGAATTGCAAAGAATAGAAAGAAACGCCAATTCTACAAAGAAAATAACTTGCTACCACACAAGAATACAAACATATTTACAAAAATAATATTATCAGAACATGATTTATGTTGCAGTGAATGGACAAGGATAACTTAGCACAAAATATAAAGAATACAGAGTACAATTAAAAAGAATGGTAGAGTGAATACACAATATATATTTACATAGAAAAAAAATGAGATATATTGCATTCCTAATGTAAATTGCAAGTGTTTTGTACATTTTTAACGTAAGACCATCCAATTGAACGAAAACTAAACAACAAATGCATTAGGTGTGTTAAGTAGTGGATATTGGTGATGAAAAGGCAAAAAAAAAGAAACAATTCGTCAATAAACCACGGTTTTTTTACTTCGTGGAAAAAAAAAATCCTGTTTTCTTTTTTAAATTTGCGTTTTTTTTTTCCCGGGCTTTAAAACACTAGACAGAAGAACAGATCCAGGGGCTGTTTTCATGGAAGAGATGCAATGAGACGTTTATACTTCAGTAAGCACTTGGAAAATATAATATTTATATTTAAATGATTTTAATTATGAAGTGTTTTTCCTTCGACAGAAAATGAATTTATTTACTTATTTACAACATAAACAGGCTGAACTAAAGCAGGGACGTAACTAGTGAGTAGCAGAGAAACAGGATTCAGGGGCGCTACTCGTAATTTCGTAATGGC
>JAGDQP010008226.1:0-18030 GCA_022664845.1 Lepisma saccharinum
TACTCCGAGGATTTTTTTTTTTTTTTACTTTGAATATCTCTTTCAATCTTTATTTTCAATATTAGAACACAATAATGTAATCTTCATTATCCCGTGTACAGCAGTCTTTGCGTCGGCGATTGGAACTATGTATTGTCGCTGATGGGCATCATTTCGAAGATAATTTATAACATTTTGTGTATCTCATGTACAAATTATTGTCAATTTAATGTGTAATGTTTATTTTAATGTGTTTCACGTTTTGTAGTATCTTAAAAGTATCGATCTATTTTATTTTATTTTAGCATGTATCTTCGAGGTACTTTACCGTGTGTGTCCGTTTTGACGAAAGGGATTGTTGAGAGTGATGTTAGTGGTATTTGTATACTATGTAACTTAGGGCTGCCAGACATTCTTCTTTCCCGAACATGTCATCTTTTTTAAGTACAGTTATTTCGTCCGGGTTCTTTTTCAGTGAAGTCATCCTTTGTTCTGTTTTTTCTGCCATAACATATGCATGCTAGAAGTAATGCTACGATAAATGCCTTGAAATTACAAAGAGGTTGTAATTGTCATTTTGTTGGCAATGCTTATGTATACTAAGATAGAATTTTCAATAAAAATGTTACCAGTACTGAAATGTGTGAACACTGTTTTAAATTTAGAGTAAACATGGTCGTTGTATTCTACCTTTCTAATTTAATTCACTAAATTTTTTACTTTCCCCTTCTGATTCTTTATGTTAAGTTAGCCTGGATTAGTTGAAATTCGTTTAGATTCTATTGGAATAGGTTTTGTTAAATTAGTTTGACTTTGCGTATCCTAAACTGAATTTTCTTTCTGTCCACTGGTGAACTTTATTTTTCTATGAGCCAGTCAAGTAACTTTGAACTTCGACCCGTCACGTTTCGCCCCTTAGCCATTAAAACCCACAAACATCCATGCCCCATCTGGAATTCGAACCCGGGACCTTCGAGTCGTTGGCCTACCGCCGCAGAGCGCACGGCTACCCGACCGGCACGTGTCCACTGGTGTACTTAATATTATTATTACAAGAGTGAGTATTACTTCAGCTTGCGTCGGGCCCTTTTATTATAAACAACTTAAAGAATAAGTATTTAAAAGAAAATCAAACAAATTTTTACGCATACATTCTGTGACCAAAAGAATCCGGTCACCCGACTGAAAATGAAGTACAAATGTGGGTCAAACCACTGGGTTCGGAAACACTGGCAGTTGATACTGTGTTGGCCCACCCTTAGCCTTGATGACACAAATTTTTAACACGGGGAACGAACTTTACTAAAGGACTGTATAGAAGGAACAGGCTTATTTGAGGGGCAGTAATATCATTCCAATAACAATTGGTTGTCGTAGCTGCTATACCGTACGTAATATTACAACACGTTTCTTCTAAAAGTTGTTCCATTTTCACTCCTTGTTCCAAAGAAGTGAATAGTTACCCCACTTTCCATTTAAAATTTTGTAGTTGACCCCTCGTATGGGTATTCCCGGGCCGCCACTGACAATGAAAATATTACCATTTGATTTTCCATATGCTACTTGGTAATTCAATTTTTTATTTCAAAGCTCTATGTGAAATAGGGGCCGAGATATTTGAGGTGCTAGTTTTAGGTGGACCACCCTGTATGTATGTATGTATGTATGTATGTGTATATATATATAATAATAATAAATCACAGCCATATTCAATCCACTAGTGGATATATATATATATATATTAATTCGTGTGACTGAGAAACAGTGTTAAAACGTCAGGGTTTTGTGAGCAATTGTAGAAAATTTCACGGAAATATCTGGAAAACCTTCGTCTTTACAGGTCTGTTTCTCAGTTGCATGAATTACTAAAGAGTCTGTATATTAAAAACGTGGTATTTAGGACAAGGATGGGCACTTAATTTTTAACGTAGAACTGAAAGTCACTTGATAATGTGTATGGCAAAAATTGAACCTGACATTTTGAAACTGGTTAAATTAAAAGAGGATCAGATTTCGCGCCAACCTAGAAAACTTGTGCAATCTTTCGTAACGTATTATTTTTTTTTTAAATTTTCTGTAACATTTGATTTCATTTGAAAACATGACAGTTGATTTGCTGCATTTGATACTAAATATCCTAATTATATTACCGGAAAACTATTTAACGAATTACATTAACTTTAGTAATTATAAAAACAAGTAAAATGAAATATTTTCTTTGAAATGTATTAGTGTTAGCCTACAAAACCTTGGTTACATGTATTTTTCACCTTCCCTTGCGACCTCCTTGTATCGCGACCCCCACGTTGAGAAACCCTGGTCTATGTAGTCTATCACTATACATTCTTTCCCACTGTATTCTTCCTACTATTCAATGTTCACCTTCAGTGAGTGTAATTAAATATTCTATAATACCCTTTCTATATTTGAAGGGGAAAAATAACTATTCAAGAAATTAATTCTGGAGATTCTAACGAAGAATTTTGTTGTAGAATTCGGACCGAACAAATACTGGACTAGTGAGCAAAGTTTGTACAAATCCTGGTACAATGCTAATTATTTAGTTTAGTTCAGCATATTTTGTGGTTCTGTACTTTATAACGACATCACTGATCACAAGCCTATCAGTGGAATGAGGCTTGGAGGACACATACAGAATCATGGCTAACCTGGAAACAGCCTTAGGTTAATTTCTTGTGTAAATCTAAGAACAACGAACTATAACAAAGCTTATAAGGTTAACTTTTGTGATAGCAGATAAAAACTAATCTTGAAATATTAACAACATTTCTAAATATTTAACGATTATATCTTAAAATTTTGTTCTAACGAGTAAATGGGTACAAAGAACACAATCGTACGAGTTGTTTAAAATATACAGAACTACAGTATACAACAAGCTTTTTCTAGTACTATGACACTAAAACACATAATTAGCAAGAGGAAAGAACGAGGAGATACAAAGAATAGGAAGTCACAGATCAGTTCACAAATTAGTGGGAGAGGAAAAAGCAGTTAAACAGCACAGGGTAAGATAAATAAAATGAATTTTATGGGCGGTAACAAAACAGCGCAGGGAATCACATTGCTAAACACAGTAATAGCGCTATTTACTCGCTTTCAGATAAGTGTAGGTACGCAAAGGAAAACAAATGAATTCACATAACAAAGAAAACATTGCTGTATGGCTACAGTAGCACACGCTTATTTTGGAATTTGTGGGATGCAAGTGATTACTCTTGATTATAACAACGGTGAGCAGGTGGAGTCTGACGAGGGATAGGAACGCGTTAAGAGAAAGTATGTATGAAGACAACAGTCGTCAGGTTCGGAGGCAACTAACTATACACATTCCAAGCAAGAGGTGTAAAAATGAGTCTACTGCTTCGTAGAAAGTAGAGCAGGAACAATCGAATCATATTAAAATAACAATTATGTACTGCTTCTGGATTAGTGAGCAGAAATAGACTGAGTAATATACAGGAAAAATTCTCGGTTATGAAGCCACGTGCACGCCAGTTTTCTCAATTCAGACTCGAGTCAATCTGCAAGCTCTGCATCAAAATGATTTGCAGCGACGTGCACACCAAATTTTAATAGATACTGCTTGCGATGATTTCCAGTAGGGATATATTTAGGGTAGATCTCCTGGGGTTCTGGACACCCCGATATTATCATTTTATTTGTAAAATTAGAATAATTTTAGCCTATATAGACTGAAAACCCCCTTTTTCGTTGTTCATGATGCAAACTGAAACATATTTTAACACTTTTTGTACTTTGATGATAACCATTTTGCGAACTATAAGGCATACCTCTACTAAGACCCTTATTTTGGATCCACTAGTGCCAGGTTCATGCAAAAGTTAAATTTTCATATACATATGTGAGTTATACCGCGTGAAATCACAATTCCTTTTTTTTTTTTTACCAAGTAGTTGCATGACTACTATATATATATATATATAGTTTAAATGTGTTCTAAAGATGCACATGGATGTTTTATTAGGGACTGCCATTTTTTTAATTTTAGGTATGATGTGTTATGTTCTTCACTCTTTGTTTGCCGTTGACGGCAATCTAAATCACACAGTAAAAGAGCTACAGATCTGGAACTAAATTTTATTGTTCATCTTAAAACGAACTTTGTATCAGGTTAATTTGAGTTTTGATCTGTCAATTCCTACACTTACGTAGAGAGCTCAGATTTCAGTCGTTTTAAATTAAGTCACAGCGAGCTATCTAATATTGCTTAAAAGGGAGGGGTCACGGCATGCTGTCGCTGAAATCCAAATCAAACATAGTGCATCTGATAGAACATGGTGATACGGAGAATACAAAAATTTAAGGTGTGATGGACAAGGGGGAGTGGAGCTAAGGGGGACGAAACCTCGAAATTCACAGAAGTTAAATAAAGAATATATCCACGGTGATTCAGAATACAGGACGTTACTTTCGGGAGGTGATTCCTGACATCGAAAGAAGTAAAAGGTTGCGATGAACGTGGGTGAAATTCCGCTTCGTTTTGGAGATGCAGCGTTTCCTACTTTGAGCCCAAAGTCGAGGCCTAGCAATGGGAAGAAATGAATAATTCTCAATAAGTCAGAAACGACTCACTGAATGAAAATTCCGTTTGCGGAAATTTGTTTCTAGCAACATGGTGGACATCAGGAGGACGTTATTAACTGATGTTCCAAATTCTGTAATTGACAAGCAATAATTCCATTTTGTAATATTATTATAGGGTGATTTCTTTAAAGCTCATAGATTTCATTTGGTTCTAGAATTTGTAAATGAAGTCCGATTTTTATGCGGTTTGTGGCAAATGAACAAGGAAGGATGGGAGATTTATGGGACTATGTTTTCCGGTTTAAATTCATCCCGGGTAATATCGCCCACGCCTCAATAAAAACAGCAAACATTCACCGCCTTACGCGTTGATGCGGTGCGGTCGTTTGAGTTTTCTCCTGTAGATGGCAACCTTGTCAAGGTCAACAAGAATCAGGAAATTGGGCCGTTGTATTGTTAATTGTTGTTGTAAAGTTGTGAGTGCAGTTCTGTGCTACAGCGTTATTGTGATCAGGACACAGTGAGAATGGTGTACTCTTTGCACGAACGTGTGTTTATCGTTAAAAGTTTTTGGAAAACGGATTCTGTTGTTGCAACGCAAAGGGCATTTAGAAACAAATTTGTCTCACGTTCTGCCCCAGACAGGAACTGTACGGCGCCCCACTTCCTGACTGTATAACTATTAAAAGTTTCAAGCTTGACTTCTATATAATTTCAACGAAACAGGTCAGTCAGGAAGTGTGGCGTCATAGATATATAGGTAGCGTGTCAAACTACAAAATACTGAAACCTCAGTTTTATTCCTGGTCGGAGTGCTCGCAATTTAATTCGTTTAAACAAGCTTTTGTTTAGAGAGATAGAGAGAGAAAAAATATTTGGACCCTATTCTAACATGTTTTTTTGGTAACCACACACCAACGGTTTTTTCTGTGTAGTTTTTAGGAGTGAGGTGGACCGATATACCGACTGATAGATACACTGCAAGCAGGGATTCCGCCAGGATTTTCAGTTGGGTGGGGATGTAAAGTCAAAATTGGGAGGGTGCAAGTAGAGTTTTGAACGGTTTATAGATTTTTATCTTATTTTTTATAAGTTGTGGGTATTCTCGAGAATTTGGGGAGCGACACCCCCCCAGGGTGGTCTGGCGGAGTCACTGACTGCAGGGTTCAGTTATGTAACCCTAGATTTCATTTTCTCTACATAAATAGTAGTGACAAAAATGATGAATCAATAAACATTAAATAGTGACTTCACCATTGCTGCTTATAAGAATAGTTACTCATTGTATTTATGTATCACTCATATTCGTGTTCTTTTTTTTTTTGTTTGTTTGTTTAATGTACTTTAAAAAAAATTATTGTGTGAAAAAAAATAGTTTGTGTTACCTTCTTGTTCAGTGCAAAAAACACACGTCTTCCACAAGCTGCCTACAGTAATATAATTAAAATTGCTCCTTGTAGGAGTGTATTTAATGCCATTATTTTATTATTATAAATGTTATTGAACCGTATTTTGTAAATAATCACATTAGCAGAGTTAAATAATTATTACCTCGTTATTATTATTATTATTATTATTAAATGGCAATGGAGGAGTGTGATTTGTCATAATGCGAAGGTAGAAAGGGAAACGGAAGGGACGGGGGCGCTGCAAGTCATAGACCTAGGGCGCCTAGACGCATAAATCCAGCCCTGGGGGTAGGGTTTTCTAATATTGTCTATTTATCTTTCAACTAACCGACACTTCGTAACCTATGGCTTCATAATAACAGTACGGAAAATAGAATTACAACAAAACTTCGATTTATGTGCCATAATTGCCTAATTTGTTTCCTAGATGCAGGTTAAAATCGAAATGAAATGGTTTCGCGTTTATAGGGAACCGATCCTGATGACCGAAAAAATCGTTAACGACATAAACAATACAGTTTATATACATTTTATTTATTGTACATTTTTACGTACTTGTACAATAGGGGCCGCGATGGCTCAGTGGTAGAGCGCTCATCTCTGGTGCACAGGGCCCTTGATTCGATTCCTGTTCATGCCATATAGCCTTAGTGATAAACAAACACCAAGTACCTTAGTTTTCTTGGGGTTCTCCCATTTCCTCCCACTTTCTTCATTTCACTAATTCTCCCATTATCATCCATTCGGCTAAGCCAAAATTTCCTAAAGTTCTTAAATAAAGTTCAATTTTACACTATAACAGTACAAAACAAAGGACGTAAAGTATAAATTCTGTTTCAATTAGACGTACTGTATATTATTTCAATTAATAAAGAAATATGTCAGTTTGCTGCAGCTGACAGTCGTTGCTTTAGAGCACAAATGGATTTGGGGGGACAAAACTACAGTGCATGTACTATGTATGTTTTAAAATCTCGATAAACGGGGTTCCACTGTATCATGGCTACTGTTATTGCCTACAATTAGATTTCTCTCAGTGTGGGCGTAGTTGAATAAGTTCGTGTATATAGTATTATTAATCGCTTTAGGAGTCGCTCTTCCGAAATAGTCAATATACAGGATCTAAGATGGATCACCTGCAAGTAATCTAAAATTTGGTGACGTGAAATGTTTAGCTTTTAGACTATACTGGTTACATGTTGTCTGTTTCAATTTGTTGTCTTTGTAGCTCACTAAAGTCTGAAATGAGATTTTTATTCAGAGTAGGGCACTTTGTCAGTTTTATCAGTTTACAGAAAGCGACCTTGTCTACACACTTGGTGGTGTAAAAATCTTTCCTAAGACCATTGCGTCGGGCTACTTCCTGGTACATACGTCAAAAATTTTGTCTTAGAATTCATACCTTCATATAAAAATATAGCTTTCTGCCACTGAATATTTTTTCTTCTTCATGAAACTAAAAAGTCATAATAGGGAAGATTTTAGAATAAAGAGGAAAAAAAGCAGCAGATCTTGTTTAGTTGTGCACAACAATAAAGTTACTATGATTATTATCACATCATAAAGTGTTTGCATTACTCCAATTATTATTTTTCTTGTTAGTTTCTTAGTGATTGTTACCTACAATCTTTGCAAAGGAGTTTTACTTCTTCTCCTTCTTTTCCTGTAACTGTGCTATGAAAAACGGTTAAATGCAAAAATCTTACTTTTGTTTGAAGTCCTAATTTCCGATCATTGGGATAGGTAGAAGGGGATCTCTCGCATCTGCATCTCTGTAGGCTGACACGTTTGAAAACCAGCAGATCAAATTCTTTTGAAACACATTGTTTGATAACACCATTATTAAATGTGTGTTCATGATTTGCACTGCTCTTTAGGTAGGAAAAACATTCCCAAGCCTCCACCTCTGGCAACATTGAATCGCGGTTGAATGAAAAAAGAAAAAGACAAATAAAGCTGAACTCTGGGGTCAGTTACGTACGAAGACACAATACATCCGAATGCTCTTTTCTTTTTCTTGTTGCCTTAGTAAACATGATTGAAGAAGCTTGCATCTTGACGTGAAGTCTCATTACGAAATAAAACGTACGTTCCATTTTCAGTAACTGTAAGTACAATTATCAATGAAGTTAGAGAATGGGTCGTTGTAAAACAAACTAATTGCCCTCCAGCCAAATTCTACGATTTTTTGCTTAATTGTTATTGAGATATTAAAAAAAAACAAGAAAATAAGAAACACATGTAACAAGATAGGACATGCCACAACATTCAGCTATATAACTTTTCCTTAACAAAAAACTGGGAATCCTTTTGCTTAGAAGGTTTGAATTTTTTGAAGGGCTTAACTGAGTTGTATGAAACCCTGTATTAATTTCCTTTTGTATTCTTTCATAGAACTGATGAGAAAAGTGGAATTGATTCTTCTGTTTATATCTGCTGGGAGAGAACATAATTTATAGGCATGAAGGAAGTATTTTTTCAAATATGAATCATATTGGTGAAGGAATAGCAGAAAACGTAGCGTATATAGGTAATATCACTTGAATATTTTCGGTAAACGATGGTGTGGAATTTATTTTGGATCTTTTAATGCTCAAATCTAGGAAATTAATAGAGCATTATTTCTAATGTTCGAAAGTAAATTTTTATTTAAAATAAACGGACTTTTAACTATGGAGAAACTTCTCAAATTCGAAATCTTTTTATCACATGAATAGGATGTCAAAAACATAACGCACGCATTTAGAAAATTTTAATTCAAGGGTGGCCGAAATGCTTTTCAAACTTTTCCAGAACTGAATTTGCTAGAAATCTGCCACACTATTGTTTCAAAATTGACGAGAACTACGAAGCACCTGAAGTTCTAATATTTCCCTTCTCTCTCTCTCTTTTACTGCCTTTTTCTGCTTTTACGTTCTTTAATCTTTAATTCTGAGGAAGAACTTACAAAGGTTCGAGACGTCAAATCTTTAGCTTACACAGAGTTTAGTTAGTTCTACACTGAAGACATCAAGCATAAAACACGTATGTACACTTAAAAGCATCAGATTCTTTTAAAAAGTGATTTTAACTTGCACGAAGAATTAATTTTTAAAAAAATTATCGTGCAACCACCACGATTTCGCAGGGAATTGTCCATATTCATTAGCAGCTAATATTTTGTATTACTCACTGTCGTAAGTAACAGCTCATGAATCTGTCTTTTTTTTTTTTTTTTTGTCGCAAACCCGATCTCTAAGTTTGACGGTTTTCATGTAACATATGGAAAAGCCCTTAAATGTAAAATTGACAATAAAGTTGTCCCTCGGTGAGAAGAACTTCCAGGAGAAAGAGGTTAGGGCGTCTATAAGGTGACATCTTGGCATTGCCATGTGACTAAAGAAAAATCCTTGGAAAACATAAGAATTTCAGAAAAAGTTTGAATCCAGTGTGACTTGCTTCTTCATTACGCCAGCACCTCCTACTTTTCCATGTTAATGAAGCAACTTCCCCAAATCACACAGTCCGAATCTTGTTGGTACTATTTATGCCAGTTTTCGTAAGGAATATGAAAATAAAAAGCTACAGAAAATTATCTGATTTTCCCAAATTGTTGAGAGAACCATATCTGAGCATTGATGAAACAATTTAATGAAAGACTTGGGTGAATACAGAAGGTATGGATGAATGCTAAGTCCAATGATCAGGGTAAATCCAGTATTAATGATAACTGTGTATATCAAAACCTTCCTACTATATTGGCATCACACTATTACAAGTATCTGTGGGTTATCTCAAAAGCTCCACGTTAATTAACCCTTTTTCTCTTACTACCGTATATTTCCAGGAATATTTAATTTAACTTTAATCATCTTCTTTCTTTCTTTTTTTTTTATAAAAAATGAAATCAATTTCTCTCGTTCTGAATTGCGTGGGTTGAGAAGTACGCATGTACGTTATACCAAATGTATTTCGAGAACAAATGAGCATAAAGTTAAATAGCAATGGATTTTGCTTAACCCTCCGCCTGCAACATCTAACGGCGTTTTGTTTGAACAACATTATTAAGTGGTTCTACTTTTAAGTACAATGTGGTAAAAGCAGTGTTCTGCACTCAACATCTGGAAGATGTGTTACCGAATTAGATTGATTGCATGATGAGAATCGTTTATTGTGTATCAATAGGAGTACATCTCGAAGAACAGGGTGTCTAGCAAGCAGTAACAAAAGAATTCCCCGACCAAAATCACAGTTTTCCATATTGCCGTACATATGAAGAGAAAATATAGAAAATGAATATAATTTTATCTTCCACACGCAATAGCAGGGCCAACGTATGAAATAGCTTTGTTTAGGTTAAAAGTAAGGGGTATGTGCAACACCCTTCTCTGCTCCGTTCCATGGGCAGGAACATACACAATTCGGACAGAAGATGGACAAATGGTTTTCTCTGACTTTTCTCTGATTTAAAGAAAATTCCATGATCGTTCCCTGACCAAACTAAATTCCCTAACTTTTCCAGGTTTTTTAGACCGCTGGACACCCTGGAAGGAGTAAAAGCAGCAAAAGAGTAAGCTTGTGTGACCTTAAATCTGAAGAATAAACGGCTTATTAACCAGTAGATTCGTGATAACTGACGAATCAAACAGCCAAAACCTGCAGCTATACTTGGAATCTCCAAGGAACTAAGGTTACGCAACCTACATTTACGAAAGATAACATGAATATTTTTATTTTGAACTGCCTTTCTAAACAAGCTTGAGGGTTCCAAGGGTGGGAACAAAGTTTTTGATTCAGTGGACTCACAACCACTGTGTTAGATATACCCTTACCGGGTAAATGCGCACCGTAGGCGAGCGTACCAACAAACCGGACAACCGGGAGCACAAGAGTAATATGGATGCCGAATAGATGGTATACAGCGACTAGTCTTTTGCTGCCGGAAGCTTGTGACTGTGGATGTCGATTATACGAACAAGTCATTAGGCACTGTGAAAAATAATATTTAAAGCCATATAAATCTTTTATTTTATTAAAAAAGGTTGAAAGATTCATCATACAGGAATTAGATTCCGGAATAAAAACAATTGTATCTGCAATTTCCTTTACTCAAATCTACTACCTAAAACGGAAAATAAGATGACCGTGAACGTATTAATTTTCTTCAACATTTACCACGAACCCTTTGCTGGATTTTTTTATAAGTGCGTTACTTAAAAAGAAAAAGAAACGCTACTGATACGCTTACAAAAATCAAACGCTCTGCGAAATGAGACAGGACACCATGAAGATTATTTGCATTTAAAGCAAAACTTCATTAAAATGTGTCGAACGGACGATCAGTAAATTTGAGTATAAAATGCATGTAACGTTAGTTCTAATGCAAACTATTAGACGGTGTTTTTGCTGTAGTCTCAGCATATGTAATACAAGATTTTATAGTTGTTTATTTTTGGGAGAACGACCTGGTGATTCTTTCTTGACGCTATGTGATGAGCTCGTGCGAATAAATCTGTTCCTAATACTGTCTACTTTAAATACAACTGACAATTACATGTAACTACAATTGCACATGTTATACCACTTACTGCACAACTCATGATCTGATCAAAAATTTCCATTGTTTCTTTATCCCCTTTACTTTAGATTAAGACACCACTACACTTGGGAACATTTATCCACAGAAAACTTCTTTCAAGAGACTAACACTAGACTTTTCCTTTGGTGTTCTGTACTTTCAGTCTCTTCTTCATAATGAATATCAGAATTATTGGACGCAGACGACAGCTTTGCCGATCCTTCCAAAAGTTTTCTATGTTGTACAACCAGGTTTCTGGAATGAATTGATACACACATATTCCACGACTTGAATTAACCATACAAATAGAAGTTAGAGAAATCTGAAAATACATCCTGACTCAGATAGACATCTCACTGCAATACGGATTCCTGCAAAGAGTTCCATTACCTAGAAATAGTGTGCAAAAAAACTTACCTTTGTTTGAGTTTGTATATTCTGTTCGGGAGAACAAAAATGTATTCTTAAACAATCACTGCTATAAAAATTCTAATATAAAACTATAACTATAATTTTATGTGAACACAGTGTAATACGAAATTACAATAATTCAACAGAATAAGGGGGAACAGTTTCCTTTCATTAGTACCGGCTTTCGTCGAAATATTGCAATCAATTCAATGAAATACACTGTATTATATTTGTTGTTCCTCTAACATATAAAAGACTAACGTTCACAGTCGTCTAATTAATAAAGTGCAATCACTGGTACTTTCTCTCTTCGCTGAGTTATTAAAATTGATACTGCAGCGTTAACAGAAATCACTTTATCACTTGAATTCAAGGCATGCACAAAATATCCTTTTAATTAACGGAATTGAAAGCTTCGTTTTATTCAATAACTTACTTTGTACAAATAACTGTTTTGTATTATCAGTTTTTTACTGCAGTTAGGAACAACTATAATGTAATGGTCTATTGCTGAATACAAATTAAACTGCAATACTAACGCGAAAATGAATATATGTCTTAAGACATCTACACTATGCATACTATGAAGACTTACAGTATTGCTTAGAATATGAAATATCAGTAGTATTTAATTTGGCTTAGTATATGAAGAAACAATATAATTGCAATTCAAGAACGACAAAAGAAGAAATCTGACACAAACGCAAAATACCCACGAAAAGATACCTAAATTGCAAGAACTTCTAAAAACAATTTTACTACAAAACATCTATCAATAATGAAATATCTCAGAAATATATCTTTAGAAAACTGTATAAAAAGTACTACTGATACCTGTAAAATTGATAAGCACTATACTTCAAAATTAACAATTTGACAAATCCAAATTTATTTAAACAACACAGAATTCGGAATACAAGATGTGCAACAGCAACTAAGTGCAAGACTATGCATTTTTTTATTGCTTGTAATCATGAAACTGCAGTCCAAGCATTAAGTATAGAAGAAAAGACGTAAGAAAAGATAAAACGGGAAGAAAAGAAATATTTAATAAATATAAATTAGTAAGAAAACTAGAAGTACATACATGCAATGACAAGATAAAACATGCGTTACGAACATTTGCTATATTTCCTCCATACGGCGTGATTTACTTAGTCTTATTTTAACGATTTTTCTTGTTATTAACTTCGCACTCGTATATGGTGAAACATGTTAGTTTCATTACAGGTAAAACAAAATACATAAATTATTCTGTTGAATTACTGAATTCTTACAATTTCAACTTTGGAACAAAAACTAACGGTGTTTAATTACAGAGCAAACAACAAACTCATTGTTAGAAATGATAAATATTTTTTGCCCTAGCAGCACTGCATGAATATTCAGCAGCTTCTACAAGAAAATATTTTTAAATACTTCAGCTACGCAGGTTGGAAGATGTAACTCAAGCAAAAAATGATTCACTACAAACGCTATCAATGTTGATGAATTTAGCATACCTGCGAAGGCCGAAAAGAACATCCCCACTCCCAGAGTGCGCCAACGGACTGCTAGGTGTACAATACGACCTGGATATTACAGGACTTAAATATGAACCTGTAGAGGGGAAGCGCTCCTTATGTTGGCGTGTTGTTGGAGTGGTAGGTGTGGATGGGGAAGCCAAGGAATTAGTACTACAATCAGAGGGAGCTTCACTTGGAGGCGATGTTCGGAGGGAATTAGGGGCACTGCCATGCAAGAAGGGGAGGCGAGGGGCCCAAACAGGCCACGAAGGGGACCTATAACAAAATAGCATCATCACTAATAACCACTATAAAGCATGAACAACAGCTGTATACAACAAAAAAAAGCATGAGCAATTGAACATGTTGCAATGCTGCTGCCATATTAACAATCACTGTGTCATGCAATCTTATTAACGCCTGACACTCTTCATACACATAATATATATTTACATACTTTACATGTTTCTGTAAACATTTATCATGCTGATTACATGTGAATATATAAGTAATGAAGGACTGTGTGTATAAAATTTACAAACAAAAACATTTCGGTTTCCATCCGCCCCTTTTGAAATTACAGAATATAAAAAACTTGTGCTTTCCTACATAATCACTGAGATAATCAGAATCAAGCTTTGAATAAGAAGTATGCGCCGAGTAAACATTATACACGAACAAATGGCGTTCGAAGGAAAAAAGCAGAAGTGAAGTTAGTTTTGCTCTCTTGTCATTAGGTCGCTAAATGAAAATGGTAGTTAACAGCTTAGGAGAATCAATTGGTCTGTGTTATGAAGCTTTATCGTGATTATGATCCTATAATAGGCATAGGATATGTTTGTAATTAATATACGCATTGTAGAAGGTAAATGTATGAACGTATAATAAATGCCTATCAACTAACCTAATATGGAGATATCGATAGGAAATTATGGATCAGAACTTGGTAAGGTTTTATTGACACTGTTGCTGGAAACAATTCTTATTCTCAGTTGTGAAACCAAGATTTACTTATCCAATTTCAAATGAATAATAAAGTTGTTGGTGTTACTTTAGATTAAATGGCCACTATGGTTCGTTTCTTTATTATTCTTAAATCTTACTACCAGATTAAGGTATACATGTCGACAGACTTGCTGATGAACATTTAATGCCTAACACCCACGCGAGCCAAAGCAATATAAACCAAATTTATTAATCACTGCATGCCCGAATCAGTTCTCAAATGCCACATCTTCAGTTACCCTCACATACAATACGCTGCATATCTTGAAAGAGAAACAATCAAGAGAATTTTCAGATCAAGCATTGAAAGGGAAGATGATGGAGAATCCTAGAAATGCATCTAAAATTTATTTAAAGGCGCAATCTAGAATCCGTTCTACTGTTGACGGTATTGATCAACTACTGGTGTACTTTACAATAGTCGAAGGCCTTAGTACAGTCTTGTATTTTGGGATTTAATCACTACGTAATTACGATCTTCTTTTTGACTTTGCAAGAGCACAGCTTTCAATTTAATTATTCCAAACAATTATTTTTCATATTCTAAATACTCTCCATGAGTGATAATGTACTTAGTATTAATGAACATATTTTTGAAAATTACTCTACTAGCAGGTTACAGACTGTGTAACAATTTATGTTAGTTTATTTTAAATTAATTGAAGTTAAAAAAAAACAATAAAACAGACAGCCTTGCGAGTATCAAATTATGAATGCAGCCAAAGCTACGTAATAGCTCTCTTCCTGTATTTGGTTAGCCAAACAGTTCCTATATATAGGACTTGTAGTCTGGGCGTACCAACGTTCGAGGTAGAAGTAATTGGTATAATCCTGATTTTGATCTTACTTGATGCGGAATCCATCCAGGATTGGCACATAAAGGCCCACCACTATTCAAGTGGATAATGTGTACAGGGTCATCCAAAGTTGTTGAAATTAATATTTGATTTGTATAAAATAATATTTTATGGAATAACATTGTTTAGCAGCAAACTAAAGTTTCCACATAAATTTTTATCAACTCAAAGAGGAAGGTTGCAACACTTTCCACAAACGTTCTCATCCGCTTTAAGTCGCAGATGAATACATACAGGGAGTCACAAAAATGCCATTGCTCTTTGACTCATAAGAAGTAGGGAAAAGTCAAATATCTCGTAAAAGGACTGAATTTTTCAAACTGCTTTCATAATGTTGGACGTATCCGCACCATACTTGGTATAAAAAGTAATCGACACAATAGGAAAACAGCGTGAGTATTTCCGTCCCTAAGCATCCACATGTAAGTGTTACCAACCTTTTTAAAATTCAACTTATACAAGTACATTTACACATGGAAATCTACACCCGTCCATCGATTTATACCAAAGTTAGCGTACATTTGCATTTGATACTAGTGAAGGTCATCGAGGCATTCTGGAGACCGCAGCCCAAGCAGTTGTCAGTGTTGGCAAAAAATTTCAAATATCTAATAGAATGAAACCTCTGGTAACGGACATATTTTGTAATCCCCAGCCATCGCAATAAGAGACGTATTGGTAAACTTCTCTAAAGCGAACACTCTCTACTGCGGGCACGGACAGCGTTTTCTGTCATTTATAGAGAATATTTACTTCCGTATTACGGACACTTCGTATACAATTACACTAGAAAAGTAAAAATACAATAGCAGTCATTCAAAGGACACGAAGGAAGAATTGTTAAAATATTTTGCCTTTTCAGTTCATTCCTCAACGACTCAAACGAAGTATCTCGGTTTAACAACGTCCTCTTGCTCTTTTGCTCTACTCTACTCTACTCTGTTTCTAAAGCAAAGAGCTCGTGGCAGTGAACCGGGACGGGCGTAAGCCATAGTGCTGTTACCGTTCATAAAATTAATTTTAACTTTACCTATCCTGGCAGTAAAAGAAATTCACTGACAGCCTCCCCTTCGTGTGTTCTATTTAACACATCATTGTGCAGTCAAGTTGGTTACCTCTAAAAGAGATATGCAAATCTATTAAAAATCCCACATAAAATTTGCAATTTAAATAAAACGCTTGGTAGAGTAGTTCGTATTATAACTGTCGGAAAACAATTGTATGTAATTATTAGAGCTTGAATAACTGGTGAGGAGGAAACAGTACATAATCAAAATACAAATAAATTAGAAACATATAATAGTATAATATTTTATACGTGATTTGATATATTATTATTTGATTGGATATTAAGGATGTATAGTCTGTGAATATTGAAAAATGTAAGGAATGTCGTATCGAATTAATGTACAATAAAGCAGAAAGGGCGGTGAGGACGAACTATTTGAAATGGTGGAAGGTAACTTAACGGCGCGAATTAAAAAGTCTCCGTTCTGGCAATGGCAAAATGCAATGGATGATAGCTAACCTGGCTTTAACTAACTCGCCTTTCATGCGATGCTAACCGAATTACTTTGTGTAGGACTCGAAATGGACAAGAACGCCGTCCCGGTTCGAGAAGATCTGGAACCTCCCTGTTCCATCTCGTCAATACTGAAATCACAGAAAAAAAAGTTAACGAAGGTAAAGCATTCAGTTTCGTAAAAGTTTCCATTTTGAGCCCTGGCTGTGTCTGTGCACGTATCTTATGTGCGGAACTAGCGCCAGTGTTTGTTATGGCGATATCAAGGTGCAATGGATGACACCTAACCTGGCTTTAACTAACACTGACTCGGCACTACTATGAAATTGTGCATGAATCTTCTTCTGCCCAATATTACCTTTATTAAGATGTGCGAACAGTGGAAGTCTCTTGAAGACGTGCGCCGAGTAATAAATAATGACTGCTCGCATTGCGTAAATGCAAGTAGATTGTGAAATTGGTTAGATTTCGCTGGGATTCACATCAATCAAACCCTTGCAACGAATCTGCAACATAGAAACAGAGGTGACCGCAGCGTAATTTCATCATCTAATGGAAAAAATAGTGGAAAATTAGTGTAATGAAAGTTCACCAACCCCAGATACTTTCTACTTCCGGGCTCGGTTTATTTTATCTACTGCAAAGAAAGTAAAATTTACAAGAGAAAGGTAATGTTAAGAAAGTGTGTAGCTATGTTGAAACGAAAATTAGAATAAGTTTTGGAGTCATGAAGCAGTGTAATTTCGAACACGTTTGGTCAGCGTGGGAGCAATAGATAAACTCCTCCCTCCGGGAGAGGCTTCATCCAGTAGTGGATTGAATATGACTGTGAATTAATATTACAAAGTATGAGCTTCCGCCATGGGTGAGGATTGAGTGTAACTGATTGACAACTGTGAAGAATGCGTGTATATATATATATAATAAATCACAGCCATATTCAATCCACTATGAGCTCCTGCGTAGCCTAGTCGGTAGCGCGCTCGACTTCAGTGCGAGCGGTCCCGGGTTCGATTCCCGGTGGGGGCTCAAAAATTTCGGTGTTGACCCAGCATCGTGAGGACAATTGGGGAGCTGCTGTGAATAAAAGACAGTGGCGATCACAGTGAGAGCTTCGGCTCTCCTCTCCCAACCCGTCTGGTCAGCGTGGGAGCAGTAGACCAACTCCTCCCTTCGGGGAGAGGCCTCATCCACTAGTGGATTGAATATGGCTGTG
>JAGDQP010008226.1:22172-63876 GCA_022664845.1 Lepisma saccharinum
TAATAATAATAATAATAATAATAATAATAATAATAATAATAATAATAATAATAACCTCAAAAGTCAGGATACGCCACTGGTTGCAGAACGTAATTAGATGCAAAATCACATTGCGACTAAGAAGCCCAGTAGTGTGCCCGCAATAGACAGTGTGCGTTGTGTGCCCGTGTAGGGAAGCGTTGAATAAGAATGCTGCAACAGCAAGATTTACCGGAATATATGGCCTAGAGAGCTCTGGGCAAGCTGGGTGCAAGACAACCACAGCGAGTCATTGCAGAAACAGTTGAAGCGTCGCCCAGTGTTATTTTCTGCCTGCCAACTCTGTTACAACAACTTGATAATGACTGCAGCGGCCAGGACAGGGCAGTCCACAAGCCATGACGCCACGGGATAACCACAGGATTAATGCTAGCGGCACGTCGGCATATGCGCTAAACGGCGACAGACCTCCAACGTATACTACTCACAGCAACAAGACACAGGGTGTCCAGTTGTCCACTCAAACCATTTGGAATAGCCTACATGAAGGTGGTTGTTATGCACGGAGATCGTTAGTGTGTCCCATTGAGGATTCCGCAACAACGTAGGGGCCGTAGAAACTAGGGTGAGGCACATCGCAAGTAGAGTTCAGTGGGGTTCTCCGATGAGTCGCGCTTCAATCTGGAGACAGAAAATGGACTGTATTGATCTGACGGAAATGTTGAACCGGTAATTAACCTCTTCTTGTGCGTGAAAAATCCCAATAAGTTGGCGGTGGATATTTGGTGTGCGCCATCATGCCAGTGGGTGACGTACCGTCCTGCATGTCATCTGCATGGTAGCCTGACAGCCGTGCGGTATAGACTTGAGATCCTCAAGCCTCATATTGTCCTTGTGGCTGCAGCAATTGGCCCTTCTTTTTATTTTCATGCATGATAATGCCTATTCTCACCTAGCTCAAGCCGGTGGATGCCATGCTTCAGGGAGCAGGTATCGAGCATATGAAGTGGACCACGTGCATCCCAGCACTTAATTCTAAAGAACACATCCAGGATGCTACGGGATGAAGATGCATTGCTGCTAGATCGGCACGTCCATCAAATCCCTAACAGCTGAAAATCGCTCACTTAGATGAGTGGACCAGGATGCCTCAGACTCGGATCGACAAACTCATCAATTCCATGTGTAACATATGTGAAGCGGTGTTAGCAGTTCGCAGAGATCATACACCTTACAAACGATAAGTTGCTATGGTCCTATACACATATTCATTTGTGTCCTATACGATGTTGTACCTTAACCTGACGTGTGCTTTTTTCTGCCTACGTGTGTCTGAGGCTCTACTGTACCAGATTTATCGCGTATGTCTGCTGCGTCTGTTACGGGAGAGCTACTAGCCTCCACCTCAGCACTGTTCCAATAATTTCGCTGTCCTTTTCCATGTGTCAGCCATGTTCGCCTAATTTTTTAACCAGTGTATTTTCTTTTTTCGTTTTAGTACATTTTCATAAAAGTAAGGGAATTTTCTGAGGTAGTAATTTAGGCCGGTATCAAATTATTTAGTCCATAATTTCCCATTTATGCTACAACGTTGTTACTGCATGCTGCCTTGCAACAATTTACATCAGCCTAATTTTTCAATGCGCAGTCCATCTAGAGATCTGAAGTATTATTTTTTAATTAGTTGGCAATATTGACAACTGCAACACCAGGAATACCTATATGACCTTTCCCAGTACCAAATGCAAATATACTTGTATAAGCAGAATTTTAAAAAGGTTGGCAACACTTACATGTGTGGATGCTTACGAACAGGGAAACCCACACTATTTTCCTATTGTGTTAATTAATGTTTATATCAAGTTTGGTGCGGATATGTCCAACAGTGTGAAAGCAGTTTGAAAAATTCAATTTTTAAAAAAGGTGGCAAGACTGTCCACTCGGGTCCAAAACTCAGGACGAAATATGAAAATATTTTATTGTCATCCGAAGTATGTAAGTGTGAAAAGTTTGAAGTTGATCGGATATGTGGAAGTGGGTCATAATAAGCTCACAATATTTCAACCTCACTAACGAACGAACGAACTAACAAGTGAAAAATAATTTTAATGTATATACCGTTGTTCATCTCACTGATGGTTTGTATACTGCTAACACAGAAGATACTCTGACACGCAACTCAGCAATAACAAACAGATTCATCAACATCTAACACGGCCTGTCCATGAGTGCTAGTCATCTTAGGAGAATTCTGATCTTTTCTTCTCTTGAGTCAAAGAGCAATGGCATTTTTGTGACTCCCTGTATATGTTCATGAATCTGCGACTTAAAAGGGGATGAGAAAGTTTGTGCAAAATGTTGCAACCTTCCCCTCTGAGGAGATAAAAAAAAATTCGTGGAAACTTTAGTTTGCTGCTAAACAATGTTATTCCATAAAATATAATTTTATACAAATCATATATTAATTTCAACAACTTTGGACCACCCTGTACACATTATCCCAACTTAGATAGCGGTGGGCTTTTAATGTGCCAATCCTGGATGAATTCCGCATCAAATGAGATCAAAATCAGCTTTACTAGTAACTTTAGTGTAGAAACTAACTAATTTTCGGCTGGTGCACCTACACTATTGTACAAAATTTCCAACTGAACTCATTTCATTAGTTAGTTTTAACTTACATTTATTGACTATTGACAACTACAGTTCAAGCGCGTCTCAAATTAAAGGGACAAGCTCCGGGACAAGGGAACAAACGGCCAAAATCTCTAGGCACTATTCCGAGTGATCAAGCCTGAGGAAGAACCCTGGAAACATTCCAGTTAGGATGACCGCCGATATAACGCTTTAATCCAGTGTCAGTTCCTATCGAGTGACTTTTGCTATTTGATCATGACAAATGGGTCTCAAGCCTCTATAATTACAACACGTTAACAAGAACATTTCACGACCTTAACGACTTTCCTACTTGCTGAATACAACCGTTCACTTTGCGATGATTTTCCTTAACAACAACACTTATTTTCTTAATGACAAAAATTTAAGTGCCTCGCTAGTGCGTTACACATGCTGCATCAATATGGTCAAAACATGTGTTAGAGGGCACAAGTTCATAGAACATTAGTCTTCTTCTAGATGTGTAACAAAACAATAGACGCGCTACAAAATCCCCACTGCAACACTTTTGAGGCTGTAAATAGGAAACAAATGTACACACTATTTTATAAATGTTCTTTTGAGCTAAATCTACGGTGAAGCTGGAAATGTGTAACCTTCAAGCAATAAAGCACTAAACACTTCACGTATAAATTAATTAGGTGATTTTATTTCAAGGCATACAATTTGAGAACAAAAGAATTACATGGCAATCTTCGATTTAATTCATATTTGGCTCTTTTATAGTACCCAGTAAGGTAGTTACCAATTTCAAATTTCAGATTTTTTATCCACTTCTTTTGTATCCACTACAGAACATCAAATTCACATTCACATTCAGGAAATGAAAATCAGCATTTAATCATGAACAAGATAAGTTAGAAAGTAACTGCCCTCGGAAATGTAGTTTTCCGAACACTATCGGTTCCCAATTAATCCTGATAATCGATGTCCTACTGTATTTAACTAGGAGTAAATGTTAAGTGCAGATGCGTTAGTCTGAGAAAGACGCTGACAAAGTGTCGAAATTGTAACGTATTATTATCCTTTATATTTTTTGACCGTGTCTTGTTAGCGAAGTTGCCTGTTTTAGTCAAATGAATATACGGCCTAAGTGTAGTTACATAAAAACTAATGATACACTAATCGATGGCAGCATAATACTTAAGAACACTTTTTAACTTGAAAGTGTACTGGACAACATCTCTTTCATCCATTCTTTGTTCCATTTTTCCCACAGACAGACAGTCACCTCATTCACTACCTATCTGTCTGTAACTACACCGGATAGATCCGTATACAAAATGGATTAAGGGTACTCCCTTGGAAAGAATCACAGCAGCAATGCGATATGAAATGCGATGTGTTGATGTAGTAGTTAACATCGATTTAAAGCTATTCACGAAGTTCGGTGAGGTTCTTCGGATGTTCCAAGTGATGGTTTGATCCCCTGTTGCAATAGTCCCATACATTTATCTTTAAATTCTAACCCGAGGTTGAATTGAACTGAATATGATTTAAGGTCTTTAGGCAACTTTTGGCTCAGGCCGAATGGATGATGACAGGAAAATTGGTGGAATGAAGAAATTGGGAGTACTCTTAGTAAACCCACGCACACGGTGTTCACTCTTTGTCGAGAAGTCAAATACAGCTCGGATAATGTTACTGAGAAGTGTACTGTTTCACTTCTACAATTGTAAATATTCTCTTAACTAAAATTAGATGAACTGTCTTTCCCCATAAGAAAGGAAACTGGAAGGGCAATTTAAGGTAAAAATTAAACTGAAAAGGAGAGGGCTACTTACACGTACATTATTCCAGTTTTCTACATATAATATACATTTGACACGCCCTTCCTCTTCCACTCCTATACAAAAAGCACCAAGTTCCCTTACTTGTAGAGCCACCATTACCATTATCTACTCCCACAACTCAACCACCCAGTAATAATTAACAATCTGCACTTACGACCCAGTCCTCAGATATACCAGACCGTCCGGGGAAATTCCACTGCTACCTCCGTCGTAAACCTATCCATCCACAACCTTACTCCTTCTGAATCAGACATCCTCACCGAAGGGCTGACCTTCTCCTCACTTCAAGCCGTACAACCACTTCCTGTGTTAAAAGATTTCTTTCCTTTGCCCGGGGACTACGATGGCGTTATTTTTGGGGCAAAAATACACCGATTCCAGACACGTTCTAATGAACTCCATACTAACCTTGAGCGCTTCCGCCTTCCCTCCTCAAACATGAAACCACCCCCACTTCCTAGCAACCATCACCTCAAACGTTAAATCTCCTCAGTTATTCCTCCCTACCAGCACCAATAGTGAGTTCTTATATCAGTTGATCAACAAATTTAGCCTAACCCTTAACCAACGCAGATCATGTAGCGCTACGCGAGAACCATGACATAATGATCCTCCCAGCGGACAAGGGGTCAACCACAATAGTCTTAAACAAAGCTGACTACCCCCAAGAGGCTGACCGTCAACTATCTGACTCCAGCACCTACAAGCCCACCGACACAGACCTAACCTACACCCACCAACAGAAAATTTCCGATTTCATTAACGCTAATGGTCCTCGTCAGGGCATATCTGAAATGTCCATAAAGTACATAACCTATTACCGAAAGAAGCACAAACCAGGTAACCCACGCAGACTCACTGTAGCCACCAACTATAATTCTACTATGAACGCATCTCCGCTCTTGTTAACTCCTGCCTTCAACCACATGTTCAAGTGCTGCCTGCCTACATACGCGACACCTACCACTTCTTAGAAATCATTCGTAACTTACCTCCTCTTCCTTCTGACATTGCTTTGTACTATAGATGCTACTTCCTTACATACCAACATTGCTCATACCCCTCGCTTAGCAGCTTTGGAATTCTTCCTTAACCAGAAACCCAAACCTTACATCCCAACCATAGTTTTCATTCTTAACCTGACCAACCTAGTTCTCACATGTAACACTTCACCTTTGACGACAAACACAACCTTCAGATCCAAGGCATAGCCATGGGCACAAGAATGGCACCTTCTTATGTTAATCTGTTTATGGGAAAGCTCGAACATGATTTCCTGCAAACTCAGCATTCGACTCCACTATACTGGATACGTTGGTTGGATGATATGGACTCACGGTGAAACCAGTGCTCAGCACATTCCTAGAACAGCTGAACCAATTTCGTGATGTCCAGTTTACTTGGTCCATTTCTAACAAAAGAGTAACATTCCTTGACGTGGACATCACTTTAGAAAACAACACCCTCACTACTTCCGTTCACATAAAACCTACCAACCATATGCAGTATTTAAACTACCCAAGTTCGGATCCTTACCACACCAAGGAAGCGATTCCTTTCTCCCTTGCCCTCAGAGGACAACCCCTGAATTCCACCACCTCTGCTACTGAAACTTACAACCAACGCCTCCAGGAGGCTCTAGTCAACTGAATTGCTCATCTAACCTTGTAACCAAACAGATTCGCCGTGTATCCTCACACATTCAACCTACTCAAACCTACAACACCATTCTCTATCCACCTGCTCTGATCACCCAGATCCATTCTAAATTAACCAAGATCAAACGAATCCTACACTCTCATTTCCACATTCTCCAATCCGACCCAGACACAAGATCAGTATTCCCCACCAAACCGAGATGAGTTTTTCAGCACCTCCCTAATCTTAGAATCATCTCAGTCCGTATGAATCCTTCCTCGCCACCACCTCAAACCGGCGCATATATATGCAAGAGCCTCAGATGTAGAATCTGCTCCATTTTCATCACTTCTCCCACAAGTCAATAACAATACTGCTAGTGGCCGGTGCACCCTAAATCCCAAGGGTACATACCACACATCTAATGTAATATACATCCTAAACTGCGGGTTCTGTAATGCTTTTTATGTGAAAGAAACCGGTGGTGCTCTGAACATTCGTCTTAATAACCATGGCCACTTTTCCACTATCAACAAACCGGATGTCCCAGTCTCCTTATACACCTAGTCTCAAGACACCAATTTTGCTTCTTTCCTGGTTGCCATAATACACGTTTTACCCCTACGACTAGCAACTCAACACGCCATCTGTGGGAGTGGGCCTTTTAAGTACGAAAATGAAACCTGACCTTAACCTTCTATAACTCTAAACCCCCAGTTTGCTCAAAAATTTCAAAGTATTTCCTGCCACAATCAACCTCTTAACTTACACGCTATATAGTTGTCAATTGTTCCAAGCTCCTGTAACTTCCCGCTACTCTGCAGTCAGTTGTCCCAGCTTGATGCGTCGTCCAGTGCGTGTCACAATTGTCTCTTCAGTCTTATGTTTATTCTACACGTGCACGTCGTTTTCTCGTCTATTAATGACTAAGAGCCAATATTGGTCTCGAAATATAGAAGAAGTCTCTCTGATTACTGTGTGTTCTCATATGGAACAAATAAGCTGTAAGTAAATTCCTTTCCTTTATTGTAAATTTACCTTAAATTGCCCTTCCTTTGTGCTAGGAAAATGGAATTTACACATCACAAAATCTCTGTCTGTCTCTGTATGTGTGACTTACGGGTGCTTGTCGGGGAATACTTAAGAAAACCAGCGCGTTTCTTTCATTTCTGTCCTTCTTAACACTTTTCTTTTCAGGTCGAAATTGAACTCTGAAAAGTGCAAACTGAAGTTCTGCATATTCTAGAAGGACTTAAAAAAAGAACTGTTGAATAAGCATTAGTTTCCGAAAATACACAATGGGAATTTTCCAAGAAAAGACGATCCAGGTATACGAAATCAGGTTTTAGGAATTGCGTAAACGAGAGGTTTTTTTTTAACTAGACATTTCTCCTAATTCATTAACTGGAAGAAAATTCAATTAATTATACACATTTGAAACTGAAGGGTAGTTTTGCTTATTTTAGTACTATGACTGGACTGTTATTTATACTATTTCTAGAGAGCGGGGTCAAAAATTTACTAAAGCCTACTTATATATATATATAAAGATGCAAAGACAAGTGTATACGAACATCACAACACGCAAAAAAATTGGCAACGTTTCGCAAAAAAGCATTTTCACACGATAGGAGAGAAAATGGACATAGGGAACACGGTACGAGATATGTGCTAAGGGCCATGTTGCCAAATGTCCATTTTCTCTCGTATCATGTGGAAACGCTTTTGCGAAACGTTGCCTCTTTTCTTGTGTGTTTGTGATGTTCATGTACACCTGTCTTTGCACTCTATGACGTAGTACCTTTCTTCTACCTTCTTACCATCATATATATAGAATAAGACAGGCGTACAAGAACTTCACAAACAAAACTGGCAACCGGCAACTGAAAACCGGAAATATTTCGCAAACGCGTTTTCACGTGGTAGGAGAGAAAACTGACAGACCGGACTGGTAATGAAAAAATGTTTTATGTATATTTTCAAATGACTGCAAACATTCTTAACAACGATATTTGGAGTGACTGAAGAGGGTACAGACCGCCGCGGGGTGAAATATTTCCATGTCACGTCATCCCAGCAACTGCAGTGTACTTACTTCCAGAAATCAGACCAGTCGCACTTATTTTCAATGTTTATTGTACTTACTTCCAGAAATCAGACCAGTCGCACTTATTTTCAATGTTTATCTCAACCTACCTACACACGCTTGAGCCAAACTAAACACAATGCAGATGTACAAACTAGAAATAATACAGGAGGGTATCAGATGACAAATTATTAATAAAAGCAAAACAGTGAATGAGAAAAATAGGCTTGTCTTCTTTTCTGTACGTTAGTTACTACAGTTTAAAATAATACAGAAATAGAATGAGGTGAATTCGCATGCACATAAACCATATTTATGTCTTTATTGACTTGCGTTAAAACGGGCAAAACGGGCAGTGTTCTCCATACAAGTACAGTTGCCAGGAATAAATCTACCTATTTTTTTTTAAGAGTAACTGGCATATAAGTAAATGTAATATGTTTACTCGCAGTGATGATGCACAAAACGTTCTTCATTTCTCGTGCGAATTTTCAAATAAAAATTTTTCAAGTAAAATTCTAGGGAAGCGAGGCCAACTGTCCCTTGTCCCCTACTAAATGACGGGACTGACTATCACCATATTTTAGCCAGTAACGTAATACTCCACGAAGCGTCACATTCAACTCAATGAACGCACAACAACAATTACATAGTACTCCTCGTATTCTGCACTGTGCTCTTATGCTATGGCAGCCTAATATTTTTTCTAACAGTCCACAACCATTTTTAACTTTTGTCGTATAATTCGTTGGTGTTGGCGAAAGTTGTATTTGCGTTGAAAGCGGGATATCAGAGAATCACTACTTATTTTATTGCAGAACACTACACACATACGTTTCAGCTTTACACTAAAACAAAGAACTTGGAACTCATATGTATAATGTCTCTTTTCTAAGTTTGAATAAAACATTTCTTTCAAGTTTCACTTTTGACCGTGAAGTCAGTTGTTGTGTCATCTTAGCATTAGGAAAAATATTTCTATGGTATAATCGTATTTGAAATGGCACCTCCTAACCAGGAATTTCTTACAACCAGTACGGCAGAAACAAATTATATTGATTTATGCGCACATTTAGCTGTAATTTCAATGACACTCAGAAATGTTCAAAGCCAATCATTAAACATTAGCATATGTCCTTACTGAAATGCAACTATATTTAAATCCAACTGCTCCCTCGCTGTTGTTTGAGGTAATTATTCTCTACTTTAGTTTTTAACTGTTTGCACAAGATATTCTACATAGTTTCAAAATCTGCTCAAGCATTTGCATAATATTACTAGTGGCCGTATTATCTCAAATCTTCATTCTACATTACACTAAAGAAAAGTGAAATTAATTACCGAGCCTCCGTAATCTAGTCGGTAACGTAGCAGACTTCGGAACTGCAATTAGATTTGGAAGGGGTGGGGGTGGGGACGCGTGTTTGAGCCCACTGCCGTCATCCAGACTAGAGTGCTCCTCAGTTTTACCAGAAGAGTGTGCCAGGATGGCACTTTAACAAAGGGTGGCTACTTAAGTCCCCATTTCTATCTCCGGAAGAGTGATCGCCGAGAGAACGGGTTTAAGTCAAAGTTGTCAGTTCAGCCCAGAAAAGAAAATTTAAATTAGCAATTGAGTTAATCGTGCAAAAGCAGAATTCATTCTCTACAATTCGCTCACTGCAGCTGCTCGCTTTTTGTTCAGATAATTAGCACAGCAACAGAAAGGGTTTTTAAAGGGTATCATGTTAACACTACATATTTCATCACACAAACTATTATGTTTAGGAACTTCTAATGTATTATATACTGATTAGGAAATATGTGTATTGCAGTTGTGGTCAACAAAAAAGGGTAATGAGGTATGAAAATAAATGACAAATAGGAATGCAAGAAGAAACAGAAATGTAGGTAGAGAATAGGAATACTGAGAAAGAGAGATGGAGAGGGAGCAGTCACAAATGAAGAAGTGCTTCCACAATAAGTAACTTTGAATAGAATAAAAATGACATGGATATATAACAGAAAGATGAGAGAGAAATGGTTCTAAATCAAACAGAAACTTGAAACTGCAGTAAAAGAAAATGTTCCAGATAGGATTAACGGATTAGGGTAAAGGATAAACAAAGTAAAGTATTTATACGAATGGAGCTCCAGCTTAGCTAAGCAGGTAACGTTTTCGCTTTCCGTATTGACCCTGCATCGTGTTCCAAACTGGGAACTATTTCAATTCAGAAGTAGAAGGTTCTGGTCTCAAAAGCTAGATAAAGCATTTATGGGAGTCGTCGCACTGATCACGCAACACTCATTTTGAAACATAAGTTGTCTGGTAGGCCATAGCCTTATATACCAGGTACGCCAGAAGAAAGGGCGATTTTAAAATTGGTGCTGCTGTCGCTATGTAGTAGTGGAGGAAGTCAGACCACCGGCATTTTGTTAACAATATAATAGCATTAAGTCGTCAAGGATACGTGGACAAAAGAACAACGAACTTTCGTCATCAAGGGGTATTACAAGAATGGTGACAGTTTTGCTCAAGCTCAACGGCTGTTTTGATGTCGGTTCAGCCAGTGTCTTCAGCCAATGCAATGAAAATGGGTTAAAATTTTTGAAGAAACAGATAAAAAAATAAAAAAAAAGGTAAGAAGGGTAGGAACACTGCAAAACATTGTTGCAGTTAGAGAAGCCATTGAGCGTAATCCACAAGACGCTCTGCAACTCACCATACTGCATCTCTTGGAACATCTACCACCAGTGTAAGATGATTCTTCATAATGACTTGAAATTCCATCCCTACAAACTGCATGCAGTGCATGAATTAACAGAAAATGATTCCTTAAACCGAGTCACATTATGCCGAAGTTTACTCCAGAAGTTAGAGGAAAATCCAGATCTCATTCATAACATGATAATGATAAGATAAAGATAAAATGAATTGTATGGGCGGTAACAGCTACACGATCATGAGTGATGAGGCTCATTTTCATCTGTCGGGATACGTAAATAAAAAGAATTATCGGTACTGGTGTCAGGTTATGCCCAAGGAACTTCATCAAGTGCCCCTCTACATAGTGCTTAAGTACCAGTGTCGTGTACTATGTCATCCTTCGGGATTATTGGTTCGTACTCTTTTGAAGATAAAAATGAGAATTGTGTGGTCATAAATTCTGAGCCCTATGGAGATGATAACCACATTTTTTACTCCCTAGTTACCAACTTATCCAGAAATTAATGGAGAAACATGGTTTCAACAAGACGGGGCAACAAGTCACACAGCAAGAATATCCATGGACGTCGTCAGAAGATTGTTCTCCGATCACGTCATCTCAAGGCATGGGGATCTACCTTGGTCTGCACGATCGCCGGATATTTCAGATTGTGACCATTTCCTTTTAGGATATTTAAAAAGTGAAGTGTTTAGCACTCCACCACCAAAAGATATCCCGTCAATGAAACAAAGAATTCAGCAAGAGATAGGACAGATATGTTTTCAAATGCTACGCAAAGTAATGGATAATTTGCGATCGAGGTTACAGGAATGTGTAGAGCGAAATGGTGGCCACCTACGGGACACTATAATATTAAGGACACGTTATGCGTAACACATGTAGGGTAAGTGCTATTTTATGTTCTTACATATGTCATTTTCAATAGTTTAAAAATAAATTAAACTGATGAGAGATTAAAGTTTTTTAAATCGTCCGTTCCTCTGATGGATCTGTATATAAGCTGTCAGCTTCCACCACTCAAGTTATTATAGTCTGATAATAATGCAGCATTAAAATTTACGCTGACAATGTGTTTGAATCAAGGAAAGGGGGGGGGGATACGTAAATTTTACTTTGGAATATTTATTGAGTTCTTCTCTCATAAATTTGTCTATACACATTACTATTTTTACACTGTAGAAAAAGAAAAGGATATCACTTCTACTGACAAAATAAGCTGAAAGATGGTAACAAGTCAACTTCTACCAACACACGAAGTATTTGTGTAGAAATGAATTAGCATTTCGAAAAGAAAAACTTTCTTAAAAAAATATATATGATTCAGGATCTGATCAAAGCTTAAAAACATAAGGTAAAATTATCGCCTGTGCGATACGCACGGGTCGTGAACGGCGCATGGGGGATGTGAGGTAGCGCTCTACATATTTTCGACCTACGGTACGAAGTGAGATGGGGTGATCGGTCCCACGCTCGACTGCCTTTACCTTCAAGGTTCCCAGGAGTATCAAGGACATTCTGGTACTCAATTTGATAGGAGGCTGAGTGCATCTCAAAGCGCCAGACATGGGAACACTACGAAAAAAGTCTCCAGCGTCCTCCTGGCCGGGAGCTATCTTAAATCTCATAATTATGTAATTTTCAATGAAGACGGTTCCCACAGTTTTTCAAGTCGTTTCGAAATATGTTCGACATAATATTAATTATGCTGCAATTTCAAAATCTAGGAATAATTATTTGATTTTGACTAGACTACATATTACAAGTTTGTAGATTTTATACACACAATCCTCAACATTCAGAAGTTAACAGTAAAATAAAAACAGGTAAATTTGAACACAAAGACTACATGCAAATGTAATTAATGAATTATAATGGTCGTTAAATTTTAGTTCAACATATACAAATTTCATAATCGTTAATTCCATTAAACTACATACTTATTCAATAAATAACTAAAACTGAAACCCTCTCACCAATTTTTTCTTTTGTATGACATGGGATCACAGTTCTAGGGAGGTACAACAAACTACGCAAACGTGATCTTCGAAATTTCATTGCTAATAATATCGATCATGCTTAAAGTTTAAACGAACTAATAAGTTACTAGAAACAATATGACGAATAAAAGAAATTGTTTGTTTCTTTTCCACGTAATACATACAGCTGCTGCTTGATAACAGAAAACATCCAATCCCCGTGGTTTAGTGATCTTCCGAACCCCGCAGGCACAAAATCTGCTCACGCCGGCCATCCTGACTGAGATTTTATAGGTTTTTCTCGGTTCTGTCAGGCAAATGTCGGGATGATATAGCTCTCTCCCCGAAAGCTGGGCACGGTGAGGGTCATCATTCTTTAGACTAATAGTACGTTTAGAACTCAAATAACAGCTCATAAATGCAATGCAAATGGGTAAATAACACAAAAAATATGAAAATTAAAACAATGCGCTTTCCTATTCGTAAAATGCATTTATGTGCAATTGTCAGTTCTACTATATGAGATTTAATACACTGATATTTTCTACAATTAATTTTGCAAGCAGTTGTAGCATACAACTCAAATATCTAAATCATCATTAGAAAAAAAGTATTAAAATTCTCATCATTACAGCTCATCATAAATTCTCAGCAATCTTTGTAAAACATCATTAAAGCGGGTTCTCATCAGGACGGTCAATGTATTTCTACCGCGTAACGACCCCAGGACTCCGTGCTTATATACCGGGTAGCATCGGAACTAGAAGAACTAGCACTGAGGACTTTCTATATGTTCAATAAAAATAATAATAATTACATTTTTCTCCTAAGAAAAGAGTGTTTCTCATTGAGTTCTTTAGGATGATACTACCACAACATATATATCATAATACCATGCACAGAAGTGTAGTTATAAACATGCAAACTACAGACAAAGAAATAAAATGTTATTAGATGGGAACTCAAGAGGCGCTTTAGACAAGAAATGCTTTAGACCAAAATTTCAGCCAATCTCAAGTCTGCAATTCTCGGAAACAATTATGCAAATCACATGAGAAAGAAACGATGAACCACTAAGTTGCAGCAATTCAGCACTCCACTCTTCCTTCACATCATAAGAATTCCCGGCTAAATTCAAGTAGCTTTCTCCGCCATTTTCGTTTTATGTCTGTTATTCAAATTTGAGTGCAGATAAACAGAAAATAAATTAAGTGAACTGGAGTCATGGGTGCCATTCGTCCTACAGAAATTTTGGAAATAACTTCATAATTATGCTCACAATTTTAGGACATAATTTTGTCCAAAAAGAATCTGGACACCATTTAGAAGTTACTTAAACAATTTCTTTAAGACAAATGGCACTTGCGATCAGGAAAACAATTTTTAAAAAATATTGGGAGGCCGCGGGGGGAGGGGAGAAAGGAAGAAGTGTTTAATTTTATAAGTATCTCGGGCGCATGTAAGAATTGATACGCAACCTAGAGGAGAAAAACACGTTGAGGGAGCTGCTACACGACACGCTACATTAAATGCAACACCAAACTTAGTCAACTTTTAATATTCATGTATGGAAAAGTTAATTTTACCATACCCTACACCTGTAATATACTTCAGAAACAACTTATAAACATAAAATTAATTGTAAATAACAAATCTATACGATAACAATTTAAAATACTTATAAATTAAACACAATTTAAAAATCTCTTTCACCTCGAAAAAGACAACGGTTTGCACTGCTATCTATCGCACGGCAAAATTAACTTCTGGTTTAAATAAAATAATACAGTCATTTTAAGTTTTTTTTTTTTTTTTTTTTTTTTGTAACTCATTACAAACCTAAACACAATAAAACTACATCGCCCGGAAAACCTAAACGCGTTCAAATGAGTAATCCGAGAGACATGCTTTGCAAATATGTAAACTAATCGGAACAGCTGGACAGTCCAGATACAACTAGACGACTTGCTCATTCGTTTATTACTGAAATCGAAGAGTAATTGCCACGCAGTGGTTTGTCCAGTACCTTCCAACACCCTGCCTGTATAGTCTACAGCTTTATAAATATTTCTGCACAGGAAAATTGCAGAAAGCTCAAAATTTAGTAAATAACCCCCTCCCCTAAACTTAGTCTTACACTTTGCTCAGGGTCGAAAAAAAATATCGACTTTTTAAAACTTAAATCACCTGTGTGTGTGTTTTTAAGGTGTTTAATTTAAACCTCTAAATGAATTTACACATGAAAAAAAAAATAAAAAAAAAAATAAAATAAAGTTTCTCCTCGGTTTCGTCACTAATGCTCGTTATTGAAGTATATATATATATAAATAAATCACAGCCATGTTCAATCCACTAGTGGATGAGGCCTCTCCCCGAAGGGAGGAGTTGGTCTACTGCTCCCACGCTGACCAGACGGGTTGGGAGAGGAGAGCCGAAGCTCTCACTGTGATCGCCACTGTCTTTTATTCACAGCAGCTCCCCAATTGTCCTCACGGTGCTGGGTCAACACCGAAATATTTGAGCCCCCATATGAGTTCGCAAATTTTATTTTCTGTTTACCTGTGCTCAAATTTGAATAATCGATGTAAAATGAAAAAAGACGAGCAAATCTACTCGGATTCAGCCCTAAAAGATATTAAAGTATGGTAATAATAATAGTAATAATAAAAGCACATTCAACAATTTACTCTAATATCATAAGTGTGTATGAAATTAATTGGGAGATGAATAAATAGAGTAGGAACAGAACTGAAACATAATCATACGATTTAAAAAAAATACATCATTGCGCAGGAGCAGTGTTCGATTTGTAGCGGGGATGGTTGGGATTATCCTCCTCTCGGCAAAAATCTTCTCTGGTACTTTTTACAGATATATACCTCTAACCTGGGATATGGACGATCCCAAAATACCGTATAATACATATCTCACTAATTCTTCCCCCTCTCTGGAAATTGCACAAATCGAACGCTGCGCAGAAGGGTTCTCTAAATGAACTTTACTTTCGGCCGTTTTTCAGGCACTGTTACTAATTATTTTTTCCACTCTGAACGCGATTCTCCCGCGGCGCATTCATGAGGAAACAACACACACACAGAAATTTACGAGAGTGAAGAAAGGTAAAACATGTTACACTAAGAGATGTCGTTCACATTGTTCTTTTTCTTAGTTAGGTTAAAAACTTTACTTTTTATAACCATTGTGCGAATTAAACTTTTTAGTCAGGGGGGATAAAACATAGCGCAAGGATTTCAACAGGCAACATATATATCTATATATATGTCTAGTGCTCCCACGCGGAGGGAGGATTTGGTCTACTACTCCCACGCTGACCAGACGTGTTGGGGAGGATAGCCGAGGCTCTGCACTTTATTCACAGCAGCTCCCCAATTGCATCACGATGCTGGGTAGGCACTGTTCCAGACCCTCACGCCTTGGGAAAGATTTTCTTGGCAGAGCCGGGAATCAAATCCGGAACCCCACAATCAGTAGTCAGCAGCGGTAACCACTAGAACAGCTGGGCAGTCGGGGGGGGGGGGGGGGAGTACACGCAGTCCCATTTAAACCAGTCATACGAAATCATTCACATTAAGCTACTTCATAATCATCACAAAAGAAATGGCTTCCAAATAGGCTTCTTAGCTGCTAGTAAAAGTTCATATACCCTTGTCACTTCCATAAAATGCCAAATAAAAATGTTCCGATTTTCTATCTAATCTTGATCGAAACATCTTCTAGAGGGAAGAAATTTATCCCTGACAGGGACGAAAAATAAATTTGTCAGGGTGGGAAACTTATTTGCCAGGGGGGGGGGATCTCGGGCATCCCTCCCGCTAATTCGCACACTTTTTATAACTTCCCAACTTCTCCCTTTGCTATAAATTCCTCTTTTGTAAGTGTGCTGTTCCTCAAGAAATTTGCGCTGAAACGCGCTGAGTAAGTTGGGGGAAAATATAATCAATAATAGTACATGAAAAACGACGAAGCCTACCAGAATACACCACATAAGGAAAGTTGATAATTAAACAATTTTGCTGGTAGCTTAATGTATCGTTATAATATTTAAGAGAAATCTACTACATTACATCTTATTTTCACTTTTCCATTACTATCAACGGTTGACTTTAATTATGCTGGGTTACGTAACAATGAAGAGATTTTAAAAAATCGAACTCGTATTGACACTATAAAAGGAAGTAAACGTTCGTGAAAGCACCACTGAACGTGGTTGAAAACACAAGCAATGTAGTGCCATGAAAGGTCGAAATAGAACACGACTTGTATATCGTTGAATGGGAACAGTGTACAAGAAACAAAATAATAAACAGCTAAATGTTTATTCTGTAAACCTCTCACATGGTCGATGAACTTTATTACCTCCGTCTAAATTTAAAAGTACGAGCGAAGGAAGAGAGAAAATATATTTTCACTTCGTTTTAGTTTTTGAAAAATCTTGATACTTGCACCAAAACACATTCGGAACTTCAAATTAAAGCTTTTTTCGCATACATGCAACATGCATGAAATAAAATATACTTGGAGTACATACGAAAAGCCATGTCACCAGAGACGCTTAATATCACATGCAATAATGAAACATTACTCATGTTAGGCTAACTGAAACTTTGTAGTTTATCTTTGCAATCTTTACATGGAATGATTAACGCATTCTTACTACTCGTATATAAATTTTTCTGTCACTACTAAGACACGATATTTTCACTGTGTAGAGAAGGACAGAGAAAGAAGACAGAGACAGGCAGAGGAAGTAAAGAATAACACACTTTAGAATAGTCTGCACTGGCACACCTGGTTGTATAGCCCTTGAAAACAATAAATAAGGTATTGAATTGCCATAGCTTCACTCTTTGAGAAACATTTTTCTATTAGTGTTTCAATCCAGACGCTTCTTTATCCATTCAATATACAATAGATCTACGACGAATCTTTACCAGTTTCCCTTAGATAAATTTCAATACGGAAAACAAAGACAGATGTGTTTGGAAATTAGCTTCCAGTGGAAATAAACTTCAGCAAGTGTAAGAATAAAGACAATTGTTTTAAACAATAATTAATAGAGTAATTTATTCCTTGCCAATATTGCATGATTCGTGTCACAAAGAAAGCAAAAAACAGCTACATGTTTTGTCTTGTACGCAAAGCATGAGCTGGAAGAAGATAAAACAAAAGAAGCCATAGAATAAGGCATTTACTTCATTGCAACTAATTTATACAAACCACAGCAAGTCACGTCACTCTCCTGCTGCAAGGTTTGCAGTAGGGGGTTGAAGTATCTGGACTTGGGTCATGTGTTCTGGTAGCCAAGGTCGTTGGAGAGAGTGGGCATCAAACAGAAAACAGCCAGTTCGAACCCTGATTAGGGATCTGTCTTCTTTATATTTACAGGAGATGTAGTGAAATCTTCAAATATAGTTTCGGGTAGATAAAATAACAGCAAATTTCAATAAATAAATAATAATAATAACAATGGTTTAATGGAAAACAGTATCATCGGTAGGAGAAGAAGAAAAAGAAGATGATGATATAATAATAATAATGAAAAGTCCCCAAGAATTCATTTAGACGAAAGAATACAATATTTTTTTCACTGGAATATTCCCGAATGATTCTCAAAATATTAGCAAGGGACAAATAAATTATTTCTGTTAAATGTGTTACAGGAAGAGGAGAATTGGTATTCTCGTCTGGTAGGAGCATGGACATGTTCAAATGAACAAGAAGGACGGGTAGCGATTTAGGGAGGATAATTGCCGCGGCCTTAATCTAGAGGCCATCCCGGATATCGCCTGATAAAACTAATGGAAAGCAATTGAAAATTCTTAATCACGAGTTTTCAAGCACAGCCTCTCCAGTGCCAGTCTGACACACTACCGACCGATAAATCTGTAAAATTTAGCAAGTACTGAAGTGATGTTTTGTGTCTGTATCTCCAGTTCTTTGGACTATGCTCTTGGAAGACGAAAGTAGTGGTTTTGTCTAGCCTAAATGGACACTAGGCGATCATATTTTTTTTTTCATTTTTATTAACATCTGCCCACGATTTTGCTTTTTCATAAGTCAGTATTTTTTTTTTTTTAATTTGCCGTTATCTAATCTATCCGTAAATATGAACTATATATAAGATTTTACTGTACTGCATGCCCTGTAAACATAAAAAATGGCAGATCCCACGTAGTGTTTTCTGCTTTATGTACACTCTCTCCAACGATCTCGGCTACCAGAACACGAAATACTTCAACTCCCTACTGCGAATCTTGCAGCAAGAGAATGACTTCCAATTTCCTACTTCGGTTTGTGAAAATTAGTAGCAATGAACTGAGACATATTACCGTACCGAGAACGAATGTATTATCACAAAGTTAACTGTTTTCCGTGGAAGCCGTCTACAAGTACATAATAGTGCAATGAAGTAATTAACTTGTTCTACGGTTTCTTTTATTTTCATCTTATCTTCTTACAAGATAGAATATGTATAGCTATTTTTTTGCTTTCTTTTAGTTGGTAACTGCTACATTGAATTGATTTTTGGACTTAGTCCCTGGAATATTTGCATTTAAGATGTCCAAAAATGTACTGCTACATCGATACTGCTACGAAATGTAATACTACCTTAGTGTGTCACTTCAATAACTTACAGCACAATAGCCTCCATGTTTAATGATTGACACTTTACTTACACGCCAGTGTTTATATAATCTGTACAGTCTACGTTACAATAAAAGGGATAAGTGAAAAATGTCTTCGAAATAAACAAGACGGAAACTACGTATCTTATTTCTAGATACAACTGAGCCAGTGTGGACTAGAATTGGAGATTTTAAGAGGTTCTTGGCTAGTGTAGTGAATTTAAGGATAACTCGCTTAGATGCTGAATGTTATGTATAAATCGTAGAATCCTTCAGAATCGAACATTTTAGACAGAATGATTGATTTATAATCAGAATTGATAGTTAACTGGGAATATTTATAGTATCTAACGTTGTATTATCTATAATTATATGAGTATAAAATCTTACGCTAATGTACAGAAATCATAATTGTGTGAAAGCCACAGTTGGGTATTACTTGTGGCTTTACTTATAAGTACTTCAGGGGAACATCATAGAATTCTAACAATAGTTTGACACGCGTTAACTGCACGTATTAATAATTGGCATATAAGTTATATCTAAAAGAGGGGTAAAGCTTATTTATCAGATCCAAGAGAATATGTTCTCTCTGTACTTCAAACAGATCTTTTAAAACTTTGAAGTAGTATATCTAACCACTATAAAAAGTTTCTATCGCACTCTCCGCCTTGTATAACTACGACTGAAGGGTCTACATAATGTTCTGATCGCCAATCCAGGCAGTGTTCCTTTTAAATGTTTATAACACTTGCGTCAAACGAATGACGCTACAAATTAACGTGCTTCTTCGAAAGATGTAACAGAAATATTACAACGTTCTAGCTAAAAGCTTATTAGACACAAAATGGTTTTGCTGCAACAATTACAAACTGACTCTGTCGGATCTGTGTTTCGATATTACATCAGATAAGCATTACGGATATAGAAATGTGTACGTGTATATATATACAATGGATCTTAAAGGGACTAAAATTTGACTTAAAATGGAACTACAACCTGAAATTTTTAACAGGAAGGCTAGAATGAAAATATATTACAAATCAGTGTATTATGTAAGGTTCTGAGTATAATCAATTCTTATTTGTTGTCCCCCGTCACATGAATAGAAAACTACAAGTATAGCAAAAGTTATCAATATAGAACGTTGACAAATGGTTGAGTTCAATTGAATAGCAAATAACAAAACATAACAGATATACCGGTATGTGCGAAAGGAATCGTAACTTACAATAAACTCCGTAAGTGAAATAACGACTTTACTTCGAAGACCTTCAACTCACATTAAGATCTGTACATGCACTGGTTGTACACAAAATTTCTTTGTTCCTTTACCACTCCAAGAAAGGAAACTGAATATTGAAATACATTAAAAAGAAAAATTGAAGATTTTTAAAAGTTAAAATTTTGAAATTAAAATTGTTAGCATTATTTACTGGTCCAGCGAATATAGTTTCTTCGAAAAATTTAAAGGGTCTTGTTTGATACTGAGGAATCGCTACGGCGAAAGTGACAACAAAAGTAACGGAAGATAAATTGAAGTTAATATTCCTACTTGGTTAACGCACATTTAACGCTTGGTGTATGTACAAACATATCCGGTGCTGAAATTGTGTGCTTAAAGAAATCTACGATCTACAGCAAATACATATTACTGTGTTTTATCTCTTCAACGAATGCGGAGTTAATAATAGGATTACTTATGAAAAGAAAACCTCAAGTCGAGAAGTTTAGAGGTATAGTGCGTTAAACAGATTATGCAGTTTACCAACCTTGCGAAATTATTTCTTGTTACCCACACTTCATAACATATTGGCCAAGGGACCTAACAATGGTCTTAACTTCAATGAAAATAATCATATATCATTTCGAAATCATACCAGAGCTCTCTTACTTTTACTCCAGGAATCAATAATTTCTTGGGTAGGATCGTTATTGTACAAACACTGAAGAGTGTGCTTTAAAAGCTAACAACTAGGAAAAATTCGACCGATTTTATGTTCAACGCTTTACAGAAAATTGGAATATCAGAGATACGAAACAACTTAATCATATATTTCCTGCACAATCCTTATTTAGTTGTGCAGCGAAAAACTCTAAAAACTTACCTAATATGTCCAGAATCCCCTGAGCTACTTTGGCGACTATGTTGCGATTGACTGTTAAGTGAGCTATAGCCAGAAGCTTTACTCATCTGACTGGTGTTCGACGAATTTCTTGAGTGGCCTGGTTCATGCTCCTCTTCCGCTTCACCACTATCCACCGACTCACCTGCTTCTGCGGACGTTCCAGTAACTAAATCTGCGTCGAAACAAGAATTAAACTAAAGAAAACGCTAATGTATAAGGCAACCAATAAAGTTCTATCGGATTTTGACCTTACAAAAAGAAACTTGATACTATCCCATTAGCACCAATGACCTGTCTCCAACACACCGGCAGATTTTGGAGCCCACGATAGTATAACTCAAGAGGAACGTAAACCAAAGGACTCGTCTAGTGGGTGGATCACCTAGTCAAGGGTTCATAATCATCGTCCTTGCTGATAGCTGCCTAGCGAATGAAACAAAAAAGCCAGGGAAATATGGTGGATGCGTTAGTGTTTTTCAATCGAGTTGGAGAATGGTGTCATGGGTGACCTTAGCATATGGCTTTGCGTTGTCCTGTATTAGAATGACAGACAACCTCTGTGATTCATAAGCGCTGGCTCCACGGTTTTCAGTTTTTCATGCACATGTTCTAATTGCTGCGTGTACACTGTTGCACCGACTGGCCAGGTGCCAACAGTTTGCGATGCACGATACCCCGAGCAGTCCACCAAACACAGAGCATAATCTAGTGATGCACTGGTAATTTTGGTTGCTTGGGAGGGGGTTCATGTAGTGCCAACCAATGACGACGGCGCCGTCGTGACGAACCCACTTCTCGTCGTAGGTCAGCACTCTTTCCAGAAACAGATCCCTTCCCTGACGAGACAGCAAGGAACACGGACATTTGCTCGAGGCGTTTTGTGAGCCGTCGTCAACTCATATGGGATCCATCGTCTCACTTTATACAGTTTCTCAAGCCGATGAAAGTGTTGTCGAATGGTTTTCGCACTACAACTGAATGCTTCGCATGTCTGGCAATTATCGGCCTCGAAGTGCCTCGTTGTCTATAGCTTGTGAACGACCTGTACGTGGTGCGTTCTGAAGGAATTCATGGTCGTCCTTAAATATGTAAAATCTCCGTTGTACTGTACACCCATTTACCACATCCCTGCCGAATGCCTGACATATTTTTCTTCCCGCTACACTAGCGTTCGTTCCCAGTTCAAACTCGTACAGCCTACAAGTCCTATAACCCATCCCATGTTTGACCAGCTCTCACTGAGATCTCCGTTTAACTGTGGTGACCACTACCAGCAAGCAACAAGAGGAAACACTAACACGATGCCTTCCCCTAATCTATTTCACCTTTGAACGAACGGTGTGGGGAAGCGCCTGCAGTTCGATCACGTGAAAATCCAACATAACTTTATTGGTTGCATTTATAATGAAACATTAAGCCTTTAATAATAAAAATAATAGGAACAGATTGAAATTCCTTTGAGAAACTGTTTACTACACGCTTAACTATACTTAAGGTATTTGTAAATTGCAATACATTTTCCGTCAATACTATTAACTTATCATTTGGTCTTACAAGAAAATAATCCGCCATGGTAAATACTGTTATAGCCGATGCTTTTGACGGCATGAACTGTAGTAAAGAAACTCAGTGAATAATGAAATGTAAAAATAATTATTTTTGAACAGATGATGCTAATAACTGGCATTCCTTATAAGACTAACATTGTATACACATGATTCAATGGCACATTACAATTTGATAATGTTCTCATGCACCCGTTACTCTTTACCGGTAGAGCATTATTTGAACACTGCAAATGTTTTTGGCACTGTGAACCTTGGTTTCAGACTTTGGAAATATTTTAAATGATCGATTTATTTTAATAAATCTTTATGGATTAAATTAATAAAATCAAGCAAATTCATCGTAAGACTGACTGAGGTCATCTTAGCTATTTCAAAATATTTAAAGTATTTTTTATTTTAAAAAATATATAAATTAAAAAAAAAATATCCCGTAATACCTGAAGTGAAAAGGCCCGGCCTCTTCTTAGGCAAGCTACCAAACCCTGAGCTTCCACTTGCAATGGATCCTGCAAGTGAACCACCGGAAAAATCATCCCGATGTCTATCGGCGGTTAGCTGCAAACCCTCTTCCTGGATTACCACCTGTTTATGTTTTAGTGCTGGTGATGGGCTGAAAAGAAAAGAATGAAATTTTACTCACTATTAATTTTGTAAGAACATAAGGACAAGTATAAACAATATTATGAAAAGCACGTGTCGAGTGATAATTATATCATGAGTAAACCAGCTCTGAATTTTCCAACCCTCGTGAACAGCTTCTACCCTACTGAACCTACGAAGCTGAGATACGTATTGCTTGCTTATGACACTACTACTTCATAGGTTTTTTTTTGTATCTTTTATTATTTTTTTATTTTTATTTATTTCCCCATATTGCACTTAAGGCAATATTTATTACTGGAAGACAAGAGACACTTAAACAATAAAAAACGAATTAAACATAATTTTATGGTCGTAGAGGTAGCTGACAACTCTACACCACTAAATCTTGTCAAGAAATAGTAACAAATGGTTCTATGGGTTACCTTGGGGTAAAATATTTCGGAGGTAAACAAGTCCCACATTCGAATCTCCGGGCGGGGACTGCTTCAGAGGGCTCCAAGAACAGGATAAAGAGCCGGCCGGGTGGCCGAGCGGTCTGCGGCGGTAGGTCATCGGCTCGAAGGTCCCGGCAGGGGCATGGGTGTGGATTTTAATAGCTAAAGACGAATCCGACATTAGGATAGGAACGTGGAACGTACAAACTTGATACCAAACTGGCGCTCTTCAGAATGTAGTACGCGAGACTGAGAAGTACGGGCTGACTGTCCTACGTTGCGGTACGCACTCGATGGTGCAACACGGTTTTAATTAATGTCCATGCTCCGACCGAGCAAGCTGATGATGATGATGACAAAGATACATTTTACGATGAGCTAGATAGGTTGTTTGACCGATTACCGAAGTATTATGCAAAAATCGTATTGGGAGATTTCAACGCAAAGGTAGGCAGGGAAGGACGTTTTAGACCTACTATAGGCAAACTAAGTCTTAATGGAGAAAGACTTACAACCTTCACGATATCGAAAGATCTCGTACGCAAATACACATGGACTTCTCCAGACGGCAAAACACACAACCAGATCGATCACATATTAGTAGATAGACGAGAACATACCAACATAATGGACGTTAGGGCGTACAGAAAAGCGAAAGGAGACACCGACCATCAGTTAGTGATAACAAAAGTGAGAGAAAAGTTGTGCATCGTAAATAGGGAAAGCAAAGGATTAAAATAACGGAAATTCGAAGTAAAACTATTAGATAACCCGTGCGTAAAAGCAGATTACCAAATCGAAATCTCAAATAGATTCGAAATCTTAGCCGACTTTAGTAATAATGAAGACGACATTAATCAGTAATAGTAATGAAACTGGTGTGAACAAAACGTGGGAGGCAATTCGTGACAATGTGAAGGGTACAACAAAAGAACGTGTAGGCGAGAAGAAACGACTTAAAAACAAGCCTTGATTTGATGAAGGATGCATTAAGCTTCATGAGGAACGAAAACAAGCAAGGCAGCGATGCCTAAAAAGTGAAACCGAAGCAAATGTAAATCACTACAGTAACGCTAAACATAACACCGCACGCAGGTTTAGAAACGTAAAGCGAAAATATCTTACGCAGAAAATTCAGGAGATAGAAGAAAACGGTAAGACAAATAACATCGTAGATCTATTCAAAGGGGTAAATAAGTTAAGTAAAGGTTACCAGCAAAGGATAGGGGTGATTAGAAGTGAACGTAGAGATCTTTAGACGAATCCGACAGGCTGATTTAAATTCTCGATGTGTGGAAAAGCTACCCGAGAAGCTTCTTAAGGTACACACAGGTGAACGAACGAAGGAAATTTGAAATCCATACTGTAGAACCGTGAATACTTGAACCTAGCGAGATTGAGGTCGAAATTTCGATAAAGAAATTTAAAATATTTCAAACCACCAGGATGGATTAACAACATCCCAGCCAAATTAATTAAAGCGGGAGGAACCATGGAGAAATCAGGAACTACAAAGGAATGGAAAAACTTAGTGCTAGTTCCGATTTACAAAAAAAAGATGATAAATCTGACTGGACCGCGGAATCTCTTTACTCTCAACATGTTACAAAGTGTTCCTGTTAACACAACTCAGCATATAGGTAGACGAAATAATTGGGCCTTTTACTTAACCACGTTCTGAATGAATACTTTTTTTAAAAAATATTGTCATTTTATTAACCTTTATATTTTGACTACTTTGTTCAAAGCTTTAACCCCTCCCATTTCTTAGTAATTTCGGGCCCTGGTCGCCCAATGTTATTCTCAATTTAATGTACAGTAATAATACCTTTTCATCTCACTTTTCAGTTGTAACTAATATTGACTCATAAGTAATTGAGTTGTGAATTAGGAGCAAACTTTGCAGACCTGGTGCTGCATAAAATTATGTATTAACAAACTCTATAGCTTATGGAACTGGCAAGATCAAGCCACTTTTCATCTTGAGATCTCTTCTATTATTGCCATTCTAACGACGTCTAGGTCTTCCCAACCCTTTGGCTTACCAACCAAGATAGAATATAATTTTAGAGTTTTTCCTATTCAATCTACATGGCCTGCCCATCTTAGCCTTCGTGATTTCATTATTCTTTTATGTCGCTGTTGGGTGAATCATATAGTCTGTGAAGTTCTTCATTATGTAGTCTCGTCCATTCTCCGGGTAGCTCTTCCCGTTTCGGCCCGTATACCTTTTTCAAAACCTTATTTTCAACACACGTAACTTACGTTCAACTGCTAGGTTCCTACTTCAACTTTCTCAACCGTAAAGTATTACCGGCAGAATAACCGTTCTGTATATTTTTAATTTTCTTTTCTTTATATTAACCGCGAGGTTAGGACTTTCCGGACTGAATAGAAACATGCGTTGCCTGATGCTCAGTGACTTTTTTATTTCTTCCATGACCTCTTCTTGCTAGTTACAAATGCTCCCAAGTATTTAAATTTATTTACTTTCTTTACGATCTCATTCTTAATTGCTCTGTATCTATTTCCTTAATCCTCTGTGCTTCCGCTTCTTACCATGTATTTTGCTTTCACGACGTTAACATGTAGATCTATCTCATCGCAAGCTTCTACTAAAAGACATTTGTGTTACTTTGTGGTGAATCTATATCGTCCCCTATTTAATATACAACATCCGCGTATACGAACAGTTGGCTTAAGCCACTGAATATTAGTTTCTTTTTTTTGTCCTCTTTTATTTTTTAGAATCGCATATTCTAACGCAAAGTAAAACAGTAGTAGTGACAAGGAATCACCCTGTTTCATTCCGCTGCGAATTCCGAAACTATCTAAAATTTTATTACCTAAACGTATTCTGCTCATGGGCTCGCTGAGACACATCCTTACTAACTGAACAAGTTATTTCGGAATTCTAAATTGTACCAGAATACTGTATATTTTTTCCCTTTTTATAGAAAAATCTATGAACAACTGGTGAACCTTTCCATTATATTCCCACTTCTTCTCTAATATTTGTCTCAAGGCAAAAATCTGATCCAACGTAGATCTATTTTTTCTAAATCCACACTGGTGATCTCCAATTAATCTGCCACCTAACCCTTATCAATAATTATGAATAATAAAATACACTACGTACCAACTATCTATAGGAGTATATAAACTATATATTAAGTAAAATAACCAAATGAAATATCTAAATGTAACGCACGGAGAACAATCATAGAATTATAATGCAAAACTCGTCTTAAAAAAAAACTATGGTGCAGAAATGTCCTCTTAACGGTTTGTTTAATTCTAGGCTTTCGAAACGAGCGAAAGGCAATGTAATGTGTGTTTCTGAAGTCTTGTTTTATGAACGTTGTTCATATGTGAGGTGTACCATGTAAATTATTTATTATATACACTCAAAATCCTAACTGAACTTGAACAATATACCATTTAAACCGTCACTGTTGCAAGCTGCCACAGACTGTTTATAGAAAAGAGAGTTTATGGAACAACGTCCATATGCAGGAGAAATGAAATGAAACTACGGCAATACGGAGGTAAAATGAACGGAGGGAATATTTGAAACAAAGGAACTATTGGAATAAAAGTTATTATGGAGGCTAGGGGAAGTCAAAATTATTAGGTGCTAACAAATATGAGTTAATGCGTAGACAACTGTTAAAAACGAACAGAGAGTATACTTTAATGAAGTTGCAAGTGACTATGTATTACCGGCTAATAATGATATGATTAACGTGGCGCCAAGAATTGCTCTATGTGAGAATGTAGAAAACCTTGTATAGAATTATAACCTTCGTATCGAATTATAGAATTTGATAATCTATCATAAAATAACTTCAGTTCTATACTTGAATTAAGCAACATGACATACTGATCTTAACCATTAACTGCAGGTCTGATCAAAACTCGACGAAGTCTTGTAAATAAAGCTTGATTTTAATATATTCTCAATGAATGTAATCTTCATGTAGTTCTAACTTTTCCAGTTACTTTACTTAAGTGTTGCTGAGAGACTCCCTAGATGATGTATCACTCTTACGCAGTGCGGTAGACAAGGGGAGGGCCCCCCCCCCCCCCTTACGACTCGGGTTATTGTTTATTTGCTGGGTACATAGCATCTTCTCGAGCGATTCATTAGTTTTCTGAAAGTATTATACATAACATGTACAGAATTTTTACATACTTCTGTTTATTAATAAAGTACACATAACTTTCACTCTCTACCCCCTTTATTTATCAACTTAAAAATAATTAAACCTTTCATTTACATGCAGTGAGCTGTAGGCAGTGGGAATTTGTCCTATTTTCTTGTCTTTTGTCCCGAAATGGAAGTCATAGTAATGGTTGGTATTCAATTCTAGTAGTAGGCTCCTTCTTCACAGCTATAGTGTGTGCCGAAATGTCGGAACAAGGGACCTTTGCCCATTAACCATTTGCGAGCAAGGCAATCTTATATATTAAATATGTAAATAAGAAAGCTATCTTGACTTTGCTCCCCCAATCGAAAAGCTACTCCCTATGTGGCGAAAAGCAGTATATGATCAAAGCAAATTCGAATTGTGACACAATAAGTGGGGATGGTTTGAGTTATTGCTCAGAAGAACTGTACCCGAATATCTACAAGCCGTTGCAGATTACTGTGACTATACCTATAACAACGTGTACGCCTGAACGTTGCTTCTCAAGTTTGAGGATTATCAAATCATATCTTAGCTCGTCTATGGCAAAGGACAGATTAAATGGTCTGACACACTTGTTAGTGAACAGTGACATTGAAATCAATGTAGAATATGTTCTCAGTCTGCTCGCCAGAGACAAACATCGGCTGAAAATTGCGCTGTAAAAGTGGTCACAAAATCAAAGTAAAAGAGCAAATTACAAATAAAGGTTATCAAATTACTGGGATTACGATTGTTGACTTATATCAGTTAGCTGCTAAGGATGGGATTGCATCTTTGTTCCCACATGTACCGGTAGGTGATTATTTAATGAGTTCAAAAAAGTTAGTCTACGAGAAGGGAGCAACTCTTTAGATATCCTGGATGCGGGTCTGCGTACCCCAGATACATTTCAAACAAATCTTATATTGCTCCTTAACATTTCGAAATTTAAAATAAAAGGTAAATTTTAGAGTAGTTCACAGCCCTTCATGGTCTGGATGTCAAGGAAATTAGTTAATGTTTGCATTATTCTTTTACGTTTACTGGTACCTTTACTGTCTGACCACGGAATTTTATATCAGGCAACTTCCATTCTATTTTGGTGTCTCAGGGCATATCTCATATAAGTCAAGTAGCTTGAGGACCTCTGGTCTATAGGACAGACATTCCATTACTATCTTAGGCTTCAAAGGTAATGAACATTTAATCACTTTGCGAACATCTTTGATGTTTCTGTTCGTTTGTAAAGTCAGCTTTCACATATACAAAAATAGTATCAAGAATTTTTAATGTAAAAATACTGGTCAGGTATGTACAAATATTTAATATTATTTAGTATTTTTTTAGTTCATCACAACAGGTTTTAAAACCCGAAGAATCATACAGCAGGCTATTAAAATTGTCTATTCAGGTGATTCTATAAGAACAGTTCCTTCGGGGAATACTTTTTTGTGTGAATAAAACAGAGTTCTTACTGAACGTAAAATCAAATATAGATGATTATTATTAAAGTAACAGTAGTTACTTACAATTCATAATTTATTTCTTCTGCACAGACTTACAATGCTGAGGTTGTGCTTCGAGTAACTATAGCATGCGTCATTACAGAGTAAATACAATTTCTACGTATCATTTAAGAAATCCTCTACACAATAGTAACATTTGCTCTTAAGGAATGTACAAAGTTCAGATTTAAATCTATTAAGGTTTGGTATACATTTAATATTTATAGGTAGCTCATTATAGAGTTTAACACAATTTACATATGTAGATTTGTGAAAGCCAGCATAATTTTGAGATACAATGAACAGGTTATTGGTTTGACGGGTGTAATGTTTGTGAACATCCTTGATTTAGCCGTTATTTTCTAGCATTCTGGACTGGAATTGGTTATTTCTTTTTTGTAAGTAACTCTTAAATTGCCTCAGCACCGAAAATCTTGATTCTCTAACGAGAATCAAACCCGGCACCATGCGTACCAAGTGCAAAAATCGTGTTAACTACTCGGTTATGAAGGGTCATATATATATATATATATGAAACGGAGTGAGAAAGAGTTTATCTTGCCCCTCCCTTAAAATCCTGGCTATGGGGCTGCTCTTATGTTATAGGAGTTGTATTGTCTAACGTTTCACAATTTTATATTTCATGACTTGGCACATTCAAATGTCAGTTCTTAATGTTCTTGTACTCTCTTCTCCTTCATTTCACATTTCACATCTCTCTCTCTCTCTAAATATATCTTTAAAATAGTGTTCATTAGTCTGAGGCATAGGTATACATTTGGACCTGACCTCGTTCATCCTCGACCTCACGATGGGACTTCGACCTCGACCTCACTCAACCTAAACTTCACAATCGAAATTCAACCTTGACCTCACGGTTTGAGGTCGAGGTTGGACCTCGCGAAATTGAACAATGAAATGAACACCTTCTATGGAACATTTCGGGTAGGTGAATAACGACCAAATAAGGGCCGCGGTAGCTAAATGGTATAGCGCTCACCTTTGGTGCTGGGGAACGTCGGTTCGATCCCAGCTCATGCCATATGGGCTTTGAGGAGGACAAACACCTCCTGTGTGGGTTTTCTCGGGGTGCTCCCCTTTCGTCATTCCACCAATTCATCGCATCGTCATCCACCCGTCCTGAGCTAAAGCTGCCTAAAGGCTTTACAAATTCAATTAAGTGAACAAATAAATATTCAGTCTATTTCAAAATAAATCAATTCTTAATTAAAATGAGTACTTTAGTGAGTCAGACAAGGGCTACTTGGTTGAACAGTGAATTATCTCGGAATACGTAGTTGTTCATTTTAAACTGAAGTTATGCATCTTGAAAAATGATTTTTATATTATGTATGCTGTGTGCGAATTTAGGGGTGTGGATGGGATTTTCCTGTAACAACTAAGCATTCCCGCTGATCAATGTTTTACATCCTTGCGCAGATAACATTCTTCCCTTGAATGCAGAAAATTATTTTTCATATTCTTGATATCCTACGATTTACAGTACTGCTACGATTTCAGAGCACCACAAGTTCTGCAGTTGATAGCATTAGCATCCTCTCCACCTTCGGTAGCATTAAATTCTTGTATTTTGAAATTGTTATTTATTCACCTGAAAAACGCATCCTTTCTGCCAGAGGCCCTATAAGACGAATTGGGGGGGGGGGGGGGTCGGAGGGAAGTATCGCCAATTGTTTACATTCTTTGGGAAAGAAGAAATGAATTTGTGTGAACCAAGATGGCATTATCTAGTTTCACCTTGAAGTAAATAAATGTACGAACTCAGGACAATTTGAAGAGGAATCACGAATCAATGTATCCAATTGAACATTACGTGTCACGGCACGAGAGAGTCACCAACTATTATATTTTAAAGATAAATTTAACCTTTAAGGCAAAATTTGCATGTGGAAAATACTAGTTTTGAATTTGGTTTGATCTGAGTAGCTAAACTTCTGGTTTATAGTTAAGATCTATTTTCTAATGAATTATAGCTTATTGATTCATTGTAGCTAGAGTTGTATACACTAGTCAGGGGATTTAAGCTGGAATACTATGAAGTACCAGGGAAAAAAAATGTATTGCTTCGAAATATAAGTAAAAGATAATGTAAAATTTCCATAATAAATAAGGTTACTTCACGTTGATCAAAACACGTGTCTCGATCAATCAAATAATCAAACTTTGGTTATTGTGAAGTGATGGGTTTTGTAAATTTATCTATTTCATTATTCAACTTACATAGTGGCTTGAACAGGCATATGTGGTTAACCCCGTCCGAAGTCGGCGGAGTGACGTAACTTGGCGAGCACTCTTCTGGGAAAATGAGAAAAGAAACTACGACCTTACATTAGCTACCATCCCGTCATTTGCCTGTATGACTAAAGGAGGAACCCTGGAGAAACCTCACTCAAGATGGGCTTTCTTGCCTTTTCACACTTGAGTCACCGACTGAAGAGACTTCATTTTGTTTTGTACAAATGTTGCGGAGGGAGCCCTGTCGCAAATTAGGCGACTTAGTCACAGTTCATTTTTGTGCAGGCGACTTGGTCGCTCGATTTATAACTACATCTATTTCTCGCTCATTCTGGTAATATTGTTTGCAGAGGCAATGTTTAGCACCACAGAAGTGTTATGCGCCACACATTTTTTCACCGATCTCATTCCATGCCTTCAGTTCCTATACTGTTACTATATATTTCGACGATATAGAGCAGTCGGTAGAGTGTTCAGCTTGTAATCGGGAGGACCGGGATTCGATTTCTGGTGCTGACCATCGTGGCTGAGCTTTTTCTTGGATTTGCTCAGTCACACCAGGTAAATGCTAAGATGGTTCCTTGAATAAATCCAGGTCTGATTCCTGTTAAGATCCTCTCCTGTGTATTTATTATTGTAAATATATCCAGTGGAAAATGTTCGGAATTGGGCTGTATCTGAGATTGTTAACTAATGTAACGGGGTACACAGATACTAGGCAATAACAAATTCCATGAGTCTCCTATCTCTCAGGTTCAATCGTGGGATTTTTGCTGAAAAGGAAAAGATTAGTGCGAACTACAACTCAAATGCGTATATGTGATGTACCCTCTAAAGGTAGAGGAGGAACATATGTAAGGTTATGTATGAATTTGAATTTTATTTTTAAGGTCTTTAGGTTAACTTTTAGCTCAGGCCGAAGGTTATTTAACTACGCATACTTATGTAACATTTCTCTCAAAAAACATTTATGGTAAAACTGACTTCACCAATGTATTTGTGGTAAAATTCTAGCCCAAATTGATATGTTACATGACCCCTTCCCATTTAAAAAATCGAACAACATTGAACATGGCACCCATGCCAAACGTACCCTCTAAAAGATGGAACATTGACCCAGTATCTATTAATGTACCGGTATATTTGTTTTCCATTATTTCAATTATTTTCCAAATAAACGCGTGTTTTCCGACTTAAATCACACAATGAATCAAACTTTTGGTCACTGCACTCGTCTTTATGGACGAAAGCACTTTTAATTATGCTTTCTGGTGGTTTCCTGATGTGACCTACTCATCTACCAAGTCTGGTCGTAAAAGCAATTTGAAGCATCCATAGGTTTACTTGTGAGAGATTTTTACAAAATATATTTCTTTCTAAGGATAAGAGACCAGCAGGCAAGGGTACACTGACAATGGGGTTCCTGGGGAATTTCAACGGTTAGCTATTACATTTCACTTTTACCCCTATAGAAGAAACACTTATACGAGCGTTCGTATTCAACTGTCAGGGAAATTTCACGTAAGTAGTTGGGAGCAATCCCCCTTGCCCCCAATCCTTACAAAACTTACATTTGCATATGCACACAATTGCTCGCTATTTTATTTAATCTTTCCCCTTAGAGATCCAATTGTTTTGTACTATAAATAAATTTTGATGTAAGTAGTAGGGAGACAAGGCCCGCCCAGATGCCTATCTTTGCCCATGCACGTGCGCTTTGACTGAGCAAGTCTGGCTAAGACATTTCCAACGACACCTCAAACATCTTTCTACACCTTATGGTTCAAGAGATATATTTTTAGAATGGGCTGGCAACACTGATGCTTTCCCCACTTCCATTCAGCAAATTAAGTTATTTCATTTGAGTTTCGAGTCAACTTCCAGAAGGTAGGCTATAAACTGCAGCTGGAAAAATCACTTCCACGGCTACGCGTTAAAAATCTGATTTTGTCACTAAGATACCAAGATTTTAATATATGTCAGAATATGAAGTTAGTTCAGTTTTATTTTTGTTCACTGCCAAGTCCTGCCAGAAAGCAATGAAAAACAAGAATGTTCAGTGTCATTTCTGATTTGTTCAGAAGTGATTCAATCTAGATTTGGAATTAATATCGATACTCTTTCAGAAAGTGAAGAAAAGAGCGCAACTCTTATTCTAGTTTCTTATGAAAGTGATAGTTGCGAATATTAAGCGTTTTGTACTTTCTAATTTCAAATGTGGCTAATACAACAGAGCTCAGTATCATCCTTGTGCGTTGTTAGTATGCACAAGCAGCTGTTAGAAAGAACCTTCAATTGCACGGGAATGATGATCGAATCGAGTAATGAGCCGTGTTTTATTACCTCAGTAAATGTACCGCGGCCTGCTTCAAGTGCATCATCTTCTATACATTGTTCCACAACACTGAAACGACTTAATTCAACACACTAAATATGAAACACCGCATCGAATTATTTCTTTCCTCTCAAGTACTTATTGTCATTTGTTCAAAAGCTATGAAATTTTCCACACACTTTTGTGTGGAGCACTAACGCTAGGAAAATGTATTTTACATCGCAAGTTATGAACATTTAAGTAAACTTCTTATACATAAGTGTTCATTGTGGAACTGGCAGCTCGAGGAAAATATTCACCAAAACCAATTGACTGGATATCTTCATCGCTCGTTAACTTTCTAAAATCTTCGCTGAATTGAAGTGTCTAAATTTCTTAGTACACAAAACATACTGCATGCTCTGCTGTGAAAATTTAAATCCAAGCACTATTAATTTAAGAATACAATTATTTTACGTAAATATACAGTTAAGTAATACAAACATGTTACTAACAGCCACAGCCACCCACACACACAAAAATCCTCCAACTCTGTGACATTATTCCAGTGAATAAATAAATTTTCCACCAACCAGCACTGAAGTCACTAGAAACTTATACAAGAGTCACTCAGTAAGTACTGCACAATCGATTATAACAAAATATATAATGAAGATATCATCACCATTGTTTGCATACGTATTGTTCTGATACAGTATAACATGTTAAGAGTCCTGCAAACCCAGGCCCGCACCAGCCCGGCCCGTCCCGTGCAGATTGCTACCTCGTTTAGTTCTTCCTTTTTTTTTTTTTTTTTTTTTTGCTCAGTCTCCCGGTCTTTTAGGCCAATTACCTAACAGAAAACATCGGGCGGGTATCATCATAGCAAATATTTTTCCTTTATTTTAATAGTAGTGGTCTGCACGGGCCGGAGTTTGCAGGACTCGATAACATGTATGCTAAATTAAGCATTTGGTGTATTTGCATATCTAAAGATATGGTGCCGGATATTGGCACCAAGATAAGACAGCGATCTCTTTAAGTCAGGTAAAACATCTAAATAATAATAATAAAATAAAAAACTGAAAGAAGTTTACAAATAAGAAACAATTGACAAAAGTAATGTCCAAAGGTGGCTTCAAAGGTTCAAAGATGGTAATTTTAATATCATGGATCAACCCAGGGCTAGAAGACCGAGAACTGTCTACACATCTGAAACTGCTGAAGTAGTGGACATTTTGATTCGATCTGACAGATGCATACCTACTTAGGAAGTGATGAAACGCTTGCAAATGTCCAAAAGAAGTGTTCTTAAAATTATAGTCACTTGTATACTTTCGATAGTATACTATCGAAAAAACTGGAGGAAAAAATCTGGATGTTCGGCCGTGGTATCGAACTCAGGATCTCCCGAATACGAAGCCAACGCTCTACCAATTGAGCTATTGCCATTGGTATGTGCTCATGGTGTTTTACTATTCCAACTCAATCAGCCAACGCTTAAAACACAAAATTAACGCGTTGAAAAGATATGTATCTTCCTTTCTCTAAATAAAAATAATAACCACTGGCGTAACTGGCCGATAGGCCCTGAGCCTGCCCAACGCCATATGTCCGCGTTTGGTGGAACTGCGTCCACCCCAGTGACGGTTGTGTGGTCAGTACCAACTAATCACGAACAGGCGTATTAGGGGCTTTCTAGACCGAGTGTCTTTATTCACGTCACGTCTTTATTCACGTAATTCCCAAGTTTGCCTCACGGCGCTGGGTTGACGCCGAAAAGTGGTACTCCAGCAGGACCAGATTTACCACTAGGCCCCATAGGGCTGGGTCTAGGGGTGCAACTTTCATAGGGTCGTAGCTTAAAAGGAGAAATTAGAAATCGCTATTTAAAACGCGAGACGAAAAACCTCTTATAAAAAACATTAAGGACCTTGTAGGGAGAGCGCCGAACACCATCAACTTTGACCCGGACGACCCATCTCACATAACTGACTTCAGGTAATTTAAAGTTAGGTTCATTTACATTAGAGGGGCTCCATAGTCTAGTGGTTAGAGGGTTGGACTCGTGTGCGCGTGGTGCCGGATTATTCCCGGCCTGAGTCCTACTTTTCGGCGCCACCCAGCGTCGTGAGGCAAATGGGGAGTCACGCGAATAAAGACGTGATGACCACACTCGGTCTAGAAAGCCCCTGATACGCTTGTTCGTGGTTAGGTGGCGCGCAATTCTTACCACAAGCCGTCACTCACATGGACGCAGTTCCACCAACCCCGAATAAATGGCGTTGGGGCAGGCTCAAGACCTGTAACGCCAGTGGTTAATATTATTATTTTCATTAGAAATAGTTAAACAAACACATTAGCAATATTATTTATTCCTATTTTTGCCTTTCTACACACCAATAATCATTTTTAATGAATGCAGTCACCTATACCTCTGCCAGCGGACAACACAGGTGCTTTGTGTTGAAGCACTATATATGCATGAAGTCGTAATTTCCACTAAATTTTTGTAGATGAGAAAAATTAAGGTGTCTTTTCGGATCCACAGTGGGTAGGTACCGTGCGTTCGAATTCTGGTGCCGACAATCCTAACTTAGCCTTTCCAGAGTTTCTTTCAGTTTCAGCACATGAATATGGTAACTAAGACAACGTCCTCTACGCTCCCATACCCTATTCAGGCCTGATCCAAAAATGGCTAATGACATTAAACATTTCAAAAATATCCTAACCTATCTTTTATGACAGCAGAAACAAGTCTTATTTTTCTTCCTAACTTGACCTTATATCTCCAGGAGATAAATATTTTCGAAAATGGTTTTCAACATTCAAAGAACTGCCTACGCATTCTTTGACACTTTCTTCCATTCCCATTTTCACACATCCTTTTCACTGCGTTTGGCAACACTGTGATTCACATACGGCATTCACACGTGCATCTACATATTGTACTCAATCGTTAATCATATTTACTACATCCAGCATTTCAATTTTCCCGTTTCTTCTCAGCTCTTCTATAGCACATTGGCCTATCATCCATGAGCTGGCGCCGTTACTGCTTGACTGCGTGATTTTGCATGGAAACGACTATCACCACTGGATTCAGCGACCTGCAATTAGTTCCTGTATAAACTTTCATCCGGTTTCTCCCTTGTTAGTGATGTGAGGCGGAAAATTTTCCAAAGAATAATACTGTAATAAGTAAAAAATAAAAAAACCTTAAAAAATAATTACTTACACTTTAAACAAGATATCCCCAGAGAGCATATTCATTCGTATAGAAACCTTCAACATCGAGTTATCCTGACGATGTCGAGTGTCGTATCCTTCCAGAATTAAATTCCGAGTTGTTTGCCCTGAACCGGCAAATTCAGCAAGGTTGAGATCAGTAAATCCCAGTTTCTGAAATGATCTTCCTCCTTTTAATTCCTGAAAATACATAAAAAAAAAACTGATACTTAAAAATTGTAATATTGTATGCTTTTTAATTAGTTACATGACCACTAACGTAAGCACAAAATTATTTTCGAGGTACGTAAAATGCATAATAAATCATATTACATTCGAGGGGGTACATAAGTTGTGGCCTGTTGTTCATTTAGAATTAAAGGATGTTCATGTGCATTATTGGATTGAAGAGTTTAATTCCAAAGTGACTTATTTAAAACTCTTCAATTATAAACAAGCACTTTCCTTCTCATTTACAAACTTGAGACTTCACTGACACACGCAAAGTTTACATACATTGCTGACTTTCTGATAATTTTCTGTTATTGGCATGGACAAATTTTATCTTAAATGAAACGAACTCGTTAGGTTAAAACTTCTGGAAATAGCTTTTGTCTTCTAAAAACCCTACAAATTAAACGCCTATAAGAAGGTCAGACAGTCAGACTACACTTGCATGGAATAGGGAAGTCATACGGGAAGTGTTCGATTTACCGTGGGGGGTGCCGGGGATTTTCCCTGGTGCGTAAGAATGTTTACTTATTTATTTATTTCATCGACACAACAGGCCTTAATGCCTATTTATAGCGTCTATAATAATTGTTATATTTCATTACATAAATAATAATACATTTATACCCTTTTTTTTCCCTTGGACAATGAGTTTTTTTTTAACAATATATTCTGTATTAATTTTTTGTAAAGTTCTTCCGAGTTTCCAAATATGTCCAAATTTGTACAACTCTTACCTATTGCATTATAAGTAGCACTAGTTCTCCATGTAGGTGACACATTTAATACATTTGTTCAAGCTTTTATGCAATAGAATAGGCCACTATTTCCCTCGCGCGTTCTGAGGGACGGAACCTTAATAATTATTTTTGCAAATACTTCGGTACTGTCTATTTTATTTTACAAAAGTCTGTACAAGAAAAGTAAGTCGTATAATGTTCGTCTTTGTTCAAGTTTATGAAATGTAAAGTTACCAATTAAATTGTTGTAAGATTCGTATTTCGGGTTGTACAGTTCCAAAACTGTCCCGAGTATTTGTTTTCTAAAGATTATGTCACAAGTTAGGTTGGATATCTTGCTTCACAATAAGGTTCAAATTTTCAGTACAGCTATAAGATGCTACAGCTTTTATTAAATAATTTTGTGTGAAATAATAATAGAACATTATTAGATTTTTGTGTATTACTCTTTATAATTCATTATTATTGATAATATTAACTTCTTAAATTTTGGCTGCAGAATGGACGATAGGGAGTGCGCCAATTTGGATGCTGGCTGGCAACAGTGTTGAACCAGGAGTGTGAAGATGGCTGATCCCTGAAGAGGGTGTCAATTTTGGACTTCCACGTAAGATACTAAAAATCACAGCAATTTTGCTTGGAGAAATCCAGAAATTCTTAGTGAATCCTAGGTCAAAGGACTACATACCATTATTTAAAAGGAAGGCTACGTCCAAACATGGCTAACTAACCTATGTTCTATACCATTGTACATAATTGTATGTTTATGGTCAACAGAATGAAATAAAAATCTAATCTAATCTAATCTAACCTAATAATTCCCGTATCATCTAAACTGTACGTTAATGGAAGTGTTGCGTCATTTGAGGTAAAATTTAATCATTATTATTTAGTGAGCTGAGCTGAAGAAAGGATTTCAATCTCATGCTTAAACATGTGCGCAGTAGTCAATGAACAAAGGCACCATGCTTTCAAACACCTTTCATCAAGTATAACTGTTACTAAAAGCTCAGTAAAGTCAAACTGTTTACATTATGTGAATTTTGTTGCCAAGTGCAGTTATTAATTTTATAATTATACAATTAGAAATCAAGAAAGTTACGAGAGGTTAGGAATCCTGACTCTGCGCATAAAGCGGAAAGTGACACTTGCTGTAGAGGCTAAATACTAATAAGAAGTTTGACCGTTTTGGTTGAACTGCATATTTTCTTTTATAAAAGCAGCGAGGAGGAGAGTATTCAGTGACATGCTGTTCAATGATGTATTCGTTAAAGAAGTTGTTTTGTGTCACACTATCTGTGAATGTGTTAGTGAAAAGTATTTGGTGGTTTAAATAGGCCTAACCTAGCTTAACTGTTCCGGAGTTACTAGGAGCACTTGTATGTATGGAAGTATTGACGTTATCTTACTGTTGCCACATTTGCCTTATTAAACACCTATGTTTTGGTGAAAAGTCTTTCAAGTTAAGAAACATCTTCAGCTCATACATCGATAATAGTTTTCTGACCATATGCTCCACACCGCTGTGTCAACTTTAGTATTTGTGATGTAAGAAACCTAACCTAACCCAACCAGAACAGAACTAAGTAAAGGTGATATAGACTTTCACGTCAGAAAGATAACACCGCTAAAGTGTACAATTTTGAAGTACCTAATTTGTTATATATTCAGTTACGAACATAGTATTTTTGCTACAGACTTTAACTCTGTCCTTAAAGTTCAAAGTTATATTTTATGTTAGTACGTTGGAGAAAAATTAAATTCATGCCGGGAAGTAAAGGGAAATTTCACTGAAAGTATTAGCGCGCAAATGTTTTATATAATTTTTAGTCTAATTCTTACAGTTCCATAACCCACTTAAGAGAGCTCTAAAATACAGATTCATTGTTTAGTACGGATCCGATAATAATAATAGTAACTATTATATATAATCTCAGCATATGTTAAAACAATATCTATGTATCATTTATGTAACAGTAGAAGCTCCCAGTATACTTTGTTTTAAAGAGAGAGTATTTGTACTGGAGATCATTTCCTAAATGGTACCTATTGTACCTATCATTCGTTGTATATGTGCGTTAATATGTAAAATACATATTAAACTAGAGTGGAGAAGCTCTTGTACAAGACTACTCGTGTAAATGTGTACATCGAGAAGCAACGATAGTGCATACCAAAATTCATAGCGCACCAGAATAAAAGAACTAGAATTGCAACGAATACATATATAATCATCTTTAATTATATTGGAAACTGCATTATGTCCAGTTTTAAACGATTTTTGAATTTCTTAGAACGAGTTTCAAGTAGTTACTTTATTGTTTTTTGGTTATGTAACATAGTATTTTTTGTTTTTAAAACCTTTTAGAAGTCCTGAAAAAAATGATATTCCATTGTTAGGCTCCACGTTACAGTAATCACAAAATGAACATTTTCAACAGGACTTCTACGCTTCTGATCAGGAAAGAACATGTTTATAAACAATGGAAATAAAAAAAAATAAGTTATTGTCATTCTATGGTAAAATTCAAGTAAAAACTGATATAGTATTTACTATTTTAAATTGGGAAAAACGTTTTACTTTGTACAAATATAATGTTAAGTTAATTTGAATTTATTTTGTGCAATAATTATTACATAGAACTACCTAGGATGTAAACTTCATTTTATTAATTTCCATTAAAACGTATTGCACACATTGAATATAACTAATGTTTATTTGAATATTAAAATGTTCACTTTTTTGCTTCAACTAATTATTGTTTTCTTACACTGAAAAAGGTTTTAAACGTACATATTTCCTTCATAGATATAACTAAGGAGAATTAATATGCAATTAAAAAAATGACTAATGTGTACCACACCCACCCACACAAACAAACAAACATTTGTTGGGTCATTGGTCATTGTCTGAGAAGAGATTGCACTGAAAAACGCATTGGAACGAATGGTGGGAAGGCAAAAGAGGAAAGAAAGAGAATGTAGATTATGGACAGCAGGACAGCATCAAAATAGAAAAAA
>JAGDQP010008227.1:0-63859 GCA_022664845.1 Lepisma saccharinum
TCTTTTTATTTTAGGATAGTCATGGAAATTAAAAAAGTTGCAGCTGTATTTTTGTAACTTAAATGTAAATATAATGATTCTTATTATTTTATTTCTTTTTATTTTAGGATAGTCATGGAAATTAAAAAAGTTGCAGCTGTATTTTTGTAACTTAAATGTAAATATAATGATTCTTATTATTTTATTTCTTTTTATTTTAGGATAGTCATGGAAATTAAAAAAGTTGCAGCTGTTAATATCGAGTAAGATGAGCAGTCCATTGTTAATTTTGAAGAGATAAAGGCATCTACGTTATCTGTTTCCGCTGGTACTACTACTACTAGTAGTACTACTGGTGATGATATTAGTGCAGTAAATATTAAAGGTTTATTTGAGAGTAAAGAAGAATATATATTAAATGAAGATATGAATGAATGAAGTTGTTAGTGTTCTTCCCTTTAATGATGGACAGCAACCTGTACTTGTTAGAGAAGCTATCAGTGTTTTTTTCATTTAATGAGGATATAACAAAGACTTAGGGTGGTGTTATTGTTCCCCTACTTGTGTGGATGGTGGTTGTATTTGGAAAGCTATAAAGGAATGGTATCTGCATCTGCAGAAGGCGTTATTATGCGATGGAAGTTTCTTCAAACTTCATCAAGAACAATTCCATGCTTGTAAAATTCAAGAAGAATCACTTTTACGTAGTCGTGCAGTGAATAATATTTAAATGGAAAGACAAGTAAGAGGAATATTTGAACAATATGGTGTACACCATCAGAATTACGAACAGAGGAGAATATTCTTCGAAGCATTGAATTATACGGTAATCAATGAATCCGAAGAAATAAAAAAACACTTGTTACAAAAAGATTTTCATTTACCTCTAAAGTAAAACCAAAAGGGTTGTTTATTTAAGAAAGCAAGAATTGTTAATGTTTATATGCAAAATAAAATATTTTTGCATATCTCCATTTTATTTATGTTATATAATTGATATTATTAATTTTTTTAATTTTCTTTTTGTAAGTTAGTTATTAGTAACATTAATGCTCCGTCTCAAATTTAAAATAGAACACTTGTTTCAATTCTATTATTATTAAATTACAAATTTGAACGTAAGTATGATGAATGAGTGTGAAATTAATATGAGTAGCTTTCAACTATATACATCTAAGAATATTTAAGTATACTTTTTCTAAAATTACAACTTAAGTATTAAAATTATAATCAAAATTTTATTTTCCTTATTTTCTTTCTGTACTTTAACAAAGTTTTTAATATTTACGAACTATGGATTTCTTAAAAGTTTCCAAACAAACTTAGTTTTGTCAAAATAAAATTTTCAAGTTTAATAAATAGTAAATCATTTTAATTATTTTTTCGTTTATTTTCTTTCTGTATCTTATTTACTTTCGCTTAAACAGTTTTTCTTTTTCTTAGAAAGTTTTAAAAATCAAAGTTTTACATATGTTAAATTAATTTTGCAATTTACTGATTATACCTAAACAAAACCTAATATAAGTTATTTACTTTTCACCATTGAAATTTTAACAAAGTTATTTATTTTGCACTTAAAGTTTTTGAATGTAATTTTATTTGAATAAATTTTTTGTAAGTTAATAATTAAAAAATATTTTAGTGAAATAATTTATTGATAGAAACGTTTAATAAAAAGTAAAGTGTATTTTACAAATTATTATTTTAGTTAAAAACATAAGTTATTTTTAAAATTGTTATATAAGTTAATAATTAGAAAATATTTTTGTGAAATATTTTACTTAAAATATAGTTTAATAAAATGTATAACAAAATAATATTTTAGTTAAAAAAGTAGTTTAAAATTATGTTTATTTCTGTTAGTTATTACTTAAACAAAATATTTTTACTTAAAACTTTTCCTTTAAAGTTAAATATTCAATCTTTAATATTTTTAAAATTACAGTATCATTCAAGTTTTTCCTAAAAGAAAACTAATTAACATATTTCATTTCTAAATATTTTCTCTTAAAGTATTATCATTTCATGGGTAAATAAAAAATCAGGTTCTATATAATATTTGCAAGTTTATTTTATACTTCTATTGCAGTAGTATAATATATGTATATATGTATGTATATATATATTATACATGTATGTACTATATGTATAATAACATAATTATAATTTTATCTTGAACAAATCTGCAACTTTTGAATTCTGTAAGTTCACCCAGTATTGAAGTTGTACACAGATTCTTACATCGCAACCGTTCACTTGCTTAGGTATATGGTAAGTACAACATTTTACATTGACATTAAAATTTAATAAACCAAGCGAAGGACAGCCTTCATCTTTTACATTGTTTAATTGAAACAATTTTTCAATCTATTGCAGTTTTTCAGTACCTTTATAAAATACTGCCTCAACTTCGCAGTGTTGTGCAATTATTCTTTGAATGTGAGTTATAGTATAACCATTTAAATATCCCATGATAATCTTGAAAAATTTTCAGTTAATCATTCGTGCTGTTTTTGATAGCCTATTGACAATTCTACCATTTCACATGGACGTTTTACCATACAATGAAACATTAACGTAGCATCACTTGATACAATACAAAATTCACCTGCAAAAAATTCAAGGGATGAGATTTTGAAACCTTGCATATCAATAATATATTCTCTTGAACAAAGTAGTGTTTACTGCAGAAAATTGTTTTCAATAATAGTTGGAATTAGTTTTGCAATAAATTCTGTATCTTGAAAAAGAATTCTACATTTAATAAAAACATATTCACTGAAATAATAAAATGTCCTTGTTTCTTATAAATGTCATAATAATCAGTAAATATTTTATCTTTACATGATTCATTAATGTTTTGATATAACAGATCCAGTATTGCACTGATATATACACTGGTGAGTAATGTTTAATGTACATCCACTACAAGGAATTGGATTTTGTTGTAAATAAGTTTTTACTGTTTCTAATATGCATGAGTCTAAAATAAAGCATTCCAAAAAGTACACCGTCATCTTTCTCACTAGCAGTCCAAATAATTAAGTCAGTGTTTTGAAGACTATAATATATATTTTGAAATTAGTTTATCTCTCACCTCTTCAAGTAAGTTTCGCAATCCACATTCAAAAGTCACTATTCTAAATTCACCACAATTTTCATGTTTGCTAAATAAGCATTATATAGCTGCATAAAGTTAGTAGGTTTAAGCAATGCGTTTCAAGTATGATCATTAAAAAATTCACTATGTTCAACTTCATTCAAGTCCAAACAGACAAGCATGCGTTAGCAATATTGTGGAAACAGGCAGCACAGATTAAAGGCGTAATAAGACAATTTAAAATGTCTATGGCTTCCCAAATACAAATTTCTTTAATAACATTAATCTACCAATCACAAGACGGAATGTTAGGTTTTCCATCACTTTTAGAAGAAAGAGTTTCAACAACGAGGGTTCAATTCAAAAGAATATTTCAAAGTTAGTGAAGATTCTTTCTGGAAATCACCGTCAGAGGAAACAGTTTGATTCAGTAACATTTTCTGCAATATGTAAATCATTTTCAACAGATTTTAAATAATAAAGTTCGATTCACTCTGGGAACCACTCACTGAAGATTGAATAGGACAATCAAAACTAGTCAATAACGAAGGATTAGGAGACTTATTATCAATATGCAACAAAGCTAAGCGGCACGTTCGGCTTCCTCTACCGCACAAACAAAACTCTGATGAGTTACTCTCATTACACCACAATAAGCTTTGCGAAGACATAATGAATTGAGACTGGGTTATCTGCTACTGTTATAAGTCTATTCCTACAGCTGCTGGTGGGAATCAATCACCTTACTTTTCATTTTCCAATGAAGAACTTCCACTTTTAAGTGTGGAAAAATATGAGTCGTCATGAATTTCACATTTAAATTTAGATAATAACAAGACAGCACGTTGAGTTTTTCATTTGTAATAATAAATCTGGCTTTTAATCCAGCATATTAAACTTTGGTAATTCATCTTGAACTACCAGTAAAATAAAAATGCAACTTTCACAAGAGGTTGCAGGTGGCCAATTATAATCTTTGTAGTCACGTACACCAAATCTGCCCTTTATGATTATTTCTTCACGTAATGCACTATTTTGTTTCCCAATAGAAAACGAAGTCCATACTCAAAGTTTGCTTTTAAATGATTAGATCCAGGATGAGTACATAACAATATCTCATCTAAATTCTTTGGATTTAATAACACTCGATAAACACTATTATTCAACAACTGAAGACGGTTCTCTTCACTTAGTGGTGTTTCAGGAATTAAATATCCCATACAGTCATGTTCACTTTTATCCTTGCTCCAATGTGCACATGAGAAGCAAAGTAAAATGTCTTTAGTGTTCCAATTAAGAATTGATTTTAGTATACAAGATTGATCAACCTATCTTGATCGACATCCACGGGAAGGCTTTGCACGTAAAAAAGATGGTAAGTTAACAATGGTATTTTTACTGCCGTTCTGTTCCATGGTATAGCAAGACTAATGGTTTAAATTTTAACTAGGTCACTGAACACCTACATAAATAGCAAGATTCAATTTGTCTTCAGCATAAACATGGGAAAAAATATATAATAGTAAAATATCACTCATGGTTTATTCAATACTTTCAAAAAACTATGTGAAGATTAAAATGACGGTAGCTTAACGTTAATGCTAAGCATTGTGCAGTGTCACATGAACGCTTAATTAGCTACATATTTTGTGTAAACACTTTTATAACTTCAAAGTTCTTAAAAGTAAAGTTAAATTATAGTTCATCCATTCGGAGTAAAAGTAAATTGCGTGGAAATTCCTAAAAAAATTCAACATTATCAAAGTACGCATAATTTTAACGATAAATATTTTAAATATGAAAACATCACAATATTGATTATCAATGTACATGTGCCTCTCCTCATAATCAGGTTTTGCAATAACGTCTTTCTCAATAACGTCATTCACTCTGAGTGAAAGTAAATTGCGAAGAAAATATTTAAAAATGTCAACATTATTAAAATGTACACGTTTCGAAAGATAGACATAATAAATATTAAAAAAATCACAGCATCCATTATCAGTCGATATGTGCGTCTCCTCAAAGACCTTTCTTCATATATAGGTCGTGTAAAACAACGATGTTTCTGGCGATTGCGTACATTATAAAACATTCAGCACATAATAAAGTACAATTGTTTTTATATTTCCAATTTTCGATTGCTTCTAAAATACTTTGATCATCAATCGTATAATTCACACATCCGCATAAATTTTCAATTTCACTAGAACACATGGTGGTAGATCAAACTTCACTGTCTTGTACAAACTATCAGTTTCCTCAGCACTAGAAACATAATATCCTTCATCACTGTCTGAATTAAATTCTACCTCTAAACTTGAGGTAGATGCACTGTGGTAAGTACCATAAGATAAGCCTTCATTCTCCGCCGTCGGTTCATCGCCTTCATCCGCACTTCCATCTTTGTAAAAATGCATGATGCTTTTTACTAGTGTCTAATATCAAAGCTACAGAACTGTGCACAAAAGATTTGACCTATTTTATAAGTAACACGTTTCAACTGGTTCTGTAAACACCTATTCTCAAAGAATGCCTAGAAACAAACCTAGCAATACAACAACAAACTTGTTGTATCTTGCTCCGCGTCAACCCTTTGTTAAAGTATTAAAAATATCATTCAACTGACACCGCTGTTAATCAAGCGGCAGACAAAGAAAAACCTTGTTCCCTCCTCCCGCGAACCACAGGTGCGATACACCAAAAACCTCCGCGTCGACACATTGTCCATCTAAGCAAACAAAAATAAACGAACACCTGCTTTAAAAAAAAACACATGCACACTCGAATTCCAAAAAAGCCGGTGCATGTTCTAGCACGCCTCGTCATCACTAAAGGTGCAAAACAAAGAAATATTCCTCCAATCACAACAAACAACTCTGTGCATGCGCAAATCGTGACCCCAAACATCGAAAGATATAGCAACGTTTGTTCTTTTTACCATCCTTATCTCACAACTTAAGGCGCTAAGACGACAAACGCGTTTTACTGGTATTTGTTTATTATCTGTTCTCAACAACTTCTATATATGCAGTAGAAACCGCATATACTGTGTACCGTGAAACTCGCTCTACGCATAACTTTTAGCACAAAACACGGTGCTGATTTCGGTATTACCAGCAAGAAAAAAGTTACGCCTACAGCGATATTTGAACATGGGTTGCTGGGTTCAGCGTCTTACCGACTAGTCTAAATATCCAGGCAGAAAAAAACACTAGATTCAATCAACATAGGAATCAACAATATGTTGCTGAACCCCAAACCCAAACAGTTACACGCACGACTTATGTAATTGTTTAATCACTTTTATATTTGTCAATTAAGGATCAGAATTCCCATTCACTGAAAATGTTCCATTTCTATGAAAGCAAACGATCAAGATGGCGACAGTCAAACACTTATAGCCGTATTCAAAACAAATCTCAACTTACTGGCGCTGTACTAACGAGCGATTAACAATATTTTAACATTTGTAGTCACTCTTTAGATCAACGTAAGTTACTCCAAAAAATGTTTCTGAATACGGCTGAAGATATCTAGTCAACGCCGTATATTGTGTTGACTTAACACAAAAAAGTAGTAGTCACACTCGGACACCGAAAAGTGTTGAATTAATACAGGCATTTTTTTTACTATGTATCAGCTCTCCAGATGATCTTGAATTGTTAAACAAATTCGATGAGTTAAGGCCGCTTTAGACGATACAATTTATCGTATGATTAATCTTAGCGAAAGCAGTGTGCCAGAGTAAAAAGTTATGGATTTATACCATAGCATCTTGCTTTATTGTAGCATTCTTGTTTTCACACTCTGGCACTACTGCTAATCGTAAGATACATCATAGCCTAAATGATGTCGTCTAAAGCTGTCTTTAAGCATGAACAGAAAAGTAAAGAGGAATAGATCTGCACTTCAAATTTCAAAATGACTGGTCTAAAAATTTGTCAACAAGCGGTATGTTTACATTATATTAACTATACTGTTTGATGTTTTAATTTATTTGAATGTATCGTGTCAACGTTTATTTTAATAATTTCATCAAGTAATGACGTGTATATACTTTCTTTTTCTTTTTTTGATTTCCAACTTCCAAGAGAGCTTAGTTACATTGATCGATGTTTAATCCTACAAGTTCGTAGACATACGAGATCTCTAGTTACATCCTGCATTAATCCAGTATATATTTGTGTTCAACAGTAAATCCCTGCTTAATCTTGATCTACGAATCAACAGTGTTTTATGTAACCTAGCATACGTGTCATAGATAAGAATACCCATCCTTTCCACTACTTTCTCGCCACCTGGTATCAGTCCAGCCAAACTAGGACTGGATTAAAGCTAGTATGCAATGAATGTTTCTCCATTGGATTTAAAAACAGAAAAAGTAGGGAATGCGAGTTTGGTATCTGATGTTTAAGTTTATTCGCAAGCAATATGTTAAAAGCTTAGATATTGCGCATGGCTTACTAACTAAACTTCACTCCTAGTTCGACTGGACACTAGGTGGCATGGAAGGGAAAAAAGAGGAATTCGGCACCTTATCTCTATAAATATTTTATCTATGACGTGTGATTTAATCGTGGATCAGTATTAAAGAGTTTTATGCAACTGAGCATTACAGTTCTTATTTTAAAACAAACATGCCCACAATCTACTGTGGTGGACATCTTATAGCTAAAACATTGAGCTCTTTCAGAGAATATCAAGATATAATCAACATTTGACTACCACAATATTTTGCTAACTAAACTAGTGTCTGAATTTTTAGTAGCCTGTATTGAATCGCCTGTCGTTAAATATACCTTTGTTTAGTGGCAGAGAGTTATGATTTAGGAGCTCACGCTTACTTTAATATCTTTTGTATAATGTGTATTTAATTTAGTGTTTGATTCCTGAAATAATTTCTAAACGCCAGTGAACGCTTTCCTTATGAAAAGGCGGCGCATGTTGTCCCGTGACAATCCTCATTCCGAGACTTTCAGAGATATTCCTCATTCTCACCAGGCAGATACATAAGGAAGGTCACTAGGGACTCTGGTCTCTCCTTTCTGCAAGGATATCATCTTCCAACTTTGATTCCGGTTTAAGCCTCACATCTGAATCAAAATTTTACATCTCTGGAATTCACTAAATACTAATTCAAAACTCAAACGATAAAGAACATATTTTTTGTTGAAAATATAATGGACATCTGGTAGGGTTTTTTCCGGGTTACCAGATGGTGAAAGTTAAATGAATGATTTTGATAGGTGTTAAACCCTCGCCGCCGGGACCTCCACGCAGCGATCACAGTTAGGGGTTTTGTAATAGACCGGCGACGAACCCCCTTCCCTTAACTCACGCTGGTATCGTTGGTCTACTAGAATGAATGCCTTGAAGCATATAAAAAAAGTGACGTATTCTTAAAGGGAAGAATTCATTTAAGATCATTGACATAATGTTTGAGAAACAAATCAGATAGGCTTTCAATGTATAATATGTAAATGCGTTTTCATTGCAAGTAGGATTAAAAATAATGTACTCAGTGAAGTGACATTTTCTAATCATGAAAACTTCTTGAAAAGAACTATTGGAAGAACGTTATAAGAAATCACAGAGTGTGGTTAATGAAGAAATTTGTTTTGGAGCAAAGGTCTAGGAGTATTTACAATAGTATTACTGTAATACAGGGTCGACATAAATATATTTGAAATGAAGAGATTTCAAGTTGAATTTATTCATGGTAATATATTTTGACTGCCAAGCTTGTTTCCCATGCTACTAATTTCAAGATTTAGTAGAAGTCTTAATATTCTTTACGATAAAACAGATTCTAGCAATATTGACCTGTACACAATTTACAGTGCTTTTCAAAACTATTTTCTTGTTTCTGTATTAATGTTGGACACCCTTTTGTAGTGGATTTTCAACATCTCTGTTGTTTAGCAAATTTCAGTTGAAGGGCTATGAAGTAAAGAGGTGAAACTGACATGAAAAATAAAAAAGTTGAACTTAATCTTTAGGTTTAATATATAACACGAAACGTTTGTGCCACAAAAGATTAATATTCCCTACGAAGACTCACCAAAATATTCTTGCACAAAATATCAATGTTTTGTGTCAGAAATATTTCGAGATATGTTTAAAAGATCATTTTTTATTCTTAAGTGAAATTTAAATCCCTTTGTTCCTCAGTCTCTCAATTTAAAAACCCTGTTGCATAATAAAGGAACATCACCAAGCTTAGGTTTAGTAAAACCCTTTAATTATCATGAACAAATACATGTGTAAATAAAGTGGATATTCTTATTGAGCCTTCTCTTATTTAGAGGAAAGCTCCATAATAATAAGCATTACGATAAAACTATTTCTTCGAATGGTTGCTGCACTCATGGATTGTTATCTGGAATCCTTTCTTATCTCCAGGAAACCTGTTAGATATATAAAGCTTTAGCATTTACGAAAACATATAGCTTAACTCCAAATGATTGCTATTCTCGTGGAACTACATCTGATTGACACCCATGGAACGTCATTGAGAGTTCTTTTTCTGGAAGAAAATTAACGTCATTGCTGATCAAATATTAAGGTATCAGAACTACACTGCTCGTCACATATTACGGAACAAGAAGAAAATATTACACAAAGTACAAAGTGTGAGGAAATACTTTAACTAGATCAGAACATATTAAGAATGTATAATGACGAGCACATTTAAAAGCTACGATGCTATCCCCACTCTATTCTTTACCCTAGTAGACCATGCACACGAAGCAATTGGACGGTTCCCCAAAAGTGCACGTTAAGTGTAACAGAAAGCTGGTGAGCAGAAACGTTCCAGAATGGCAAGAAGATAACCTTTGTCCAATGTGTTGCGGTTGTGCGAAGAAACCAAAGGAGTCATGGTTAGGTGGCTCAATGTCTGTCCTTTGCTTATCAACAGGCTGTGAAACATGTTTAAGACAACACAAAATGTCTCCTGTTGGTACAGTGGAACCCGACCACGTGTAACATCCGTCATTAAGCATAGTTACATACTGTATATGGTCAAGGAAATAGGTCTGTTGCATTAACATAACTGTGTGGAGACATTGTTGCTAACGCCGGATGACCTGTACCTACAAGTTCTGCCCATAGACGACTACACCAAGATGGAGTGTATACTAGAAGACCAGTGTTGTTGTATAAAATACCCATTAGTTTGACGTCTACAATCTAACAGAATGATACCTTTAAAGATGGCAAGATCAAATGTAACTTACGAGACCCACGAACAGTGGCAGTCAATAATTTTCCCTCAAAAGTCCCCTTTTCCTCTGAACAGTAATTCCCGACGAGCATCGGTCTAGCGAGAAGCCGGGACACATTATCTCCTTCCGATATTGTTGAAAGAGATACATGCAAATGTGCTTGTTTGGGATCACCTCTTCAAAACCGAACATATGTACTCCTGCGTGGAACCAGAATGTCAGCGATATAAGGATGACATGTCAGGCTAGATCTTATGTACACGATAGATCCATAACCACACATCCGAATGAGCATTGGTATGCACGCACGAGTCATTAGCCTTAATCCTGTCGACCACATGTATAACGTTCTGAGTCTATTGCTGGCTGTCCTTGTCTCACCTCCACGAAGGCTGCAAGATCTTCAAAAGGCTGTCCCCCTACAATGGACCTGGATACCGAAACAAATATTTGACGCTCTTCTTAACAGCACGCAATGTCTTTGTGGGACGTATTGTTGACCACAGTGATTATATTCATTAGTACCTGGTGACGGATTTTTTATGGATTCTTAGGATACACCACTTTGTGAGCCATGTCAGCGAAACGTAATTCTCTGCATAAGTGTCCCAAAGGTCCCTTGATATGTTGATTTTCATCTTGCTGTCTACTATCCATTTGCTCTTTAATTTGGGACAAGCAGTGTATATTCTGGAAGCATATAGTTATTATAATCATACAAAGCTGCCAATATACTATAATGATTATACTTATATCTAAGCCAGGCCAACAAAAAATAAAAGAGAACATTTGTTTAGTTGCCAAGAATGTTTGAACGAACTTCAGGTAATTTTGAAATCACTGAATCAAAAACTTGCATCAGTTTTGCTAAATTGGGTCTAGTTACTTTTTGAGATGGATACCCATCAAAATATCATTATACCTCAATAAGACCTGTAGCTTGTGAAAAATACTGAAGAGAATAGTCTGTCCATTAGTTTTCAACTTTGCTTATAGTTCTATATATTGTATGCAAAATTTACCCATTATATATGAAATCAAATGGATTAATCCTAACCTCATGTTTGTATCTGCAGAATATGGTTTTGTTTCTTAACAATTTGTGGAACAATCTGTCTCCAAAACAAAATGAATGCATCATTGACTTTGAAAAACAAGCTAAAGTTACTTATTTTGGCGCAAAGCTTGAAGACAAGGTAACTCCACGTGCTATGGAAAAAGGGAGAGTATAAAACTCGGATGCGCCGATGATCTGGAGAGAGCTGCAAAACCTATAGGACAGGACAGAGCAAGGTCATTTAGGTCATGAGCATAAAATGACATGTTCTTAAGGCCATTGAACATCATTAACGAGTCGCTGGCTTTGAGAGAAAGTCATTTTCTCACCACGCGATATCAAACTTAGGCTCATGAAGCTATTCGTTCAGGCTTTGGACAAGGATGTCGATTGTCCCAAATGCGTTTGCAAATCTTTCCCTTGACTCAGTATTAAAAAAACTATAAGCAGGTATCGCGAACGGTTCTCATTTTTTAAAGTCATCAACTTTATACAATATTTATGAATGTTGTTGAAATTTCTGCTTCGTACAGGTACGCCTCAGTTGTTAAGAGATTATTAGGTAACATCAAAGGAGGCAATAATGAAGAGTCGATGTAAAAACCTGCTCGCTAACTTCATAATTCTGTGCACTTATATGAGCAGAAAGGTACATTTTCTTATAGTTTAGTATAGTCTTGCTGATTTCACTTATGAACGAGGTGAAAGTTCTACTAAGGTGATGGAAGACGAGTAACAAGGTAAGACATAAGATGACAGACTATTGATCATTATTTCTATTTGCATTTTGTTACATTGTCTATATGTTCTTGCACCGAATACTTCACCGCTCTTAGCTATTTCGTTTGTTTTGTTTCCTAAGATCTTATATATTATCCATGTTATTTGGGAGGAGGCTACGTCCGGCCACTCAATTTTGAGCATTTATTTCTTGATTTTGCCCAGAGGCATCCAGCATCTCAAACAGCTATCACAATCTAACGAAACAAATGTCATATTCTGAATCGTGACACAAAGTTACCCTAACATCGTTCTAATATAACTGGCAATCAAATTCGTGTTGGCCTGGAATAATTGTCGACCAAATGATCATCTCAAGGTTGTTTGGGGTTTCAGAGCGCCGCTATAACCTTGCCCATAATAAAACAAAACAAAAGATAATTATCTAGAATGAATTTCAAAACAATTGAATTACGTTTTCCATTAATAGTAGCAATAGTAAAGTCCTACTTTCAATAGCACAGCTAAGATTTATAGTATTCAAATACCAACAATGGGTTATTAAAAGTCTATAATCAGATAGTAGGCTCAGAGCTGAAACAGGTCACCGAGTCACTTGGTTTTTGTTTGGGATTTGACCTGACGTGGAGGGTAAAGCATAGTTGTTTTTTTTTACATTTTTCCTAATTATAGGCTGTTGCTGTACAGTAGCTTCTATCAGGAGTGAGCAGGACTTGTGTTCTTACCTCTTATAGCAAAAGAAGTACGATACTGGAAAGTTCCTAAGATGAGCAATAGGATATGGAAACACTCTCATATTTCCTGACAGAACAAAAATGTTCTCTAAGTTTTGCAAATAACCTCCTTACAGAGGAAAAGCTATTCTGAAAATTAAATATAATACAAGCAATAAAATATTTTAAAACTCTAAAAACTGAAGTTGCGAAACATACTCTCACTTCTCAAGTCATCTAACAAATGGCGAGATTGATTGATGAAAGCCTCAAGAACAAGACAGTCAAATAAAGGCCATGTCACGAGGCAAGATTGGTTCATCGGATCAATTGGGTCAATATTGGATATTGAGATCGCCGGATTACAGTTAATATGGTCGTAAGGGTCAAGATTGGGTCACACCGTGTCACCAAAACTGACCCTATTTCAGCTCTGTTTATGCTGTAAATGATAAAGAGTAAAATAAGAATACTAACTTTAAATAACATGATTCATAATCACCAAGTTCTTTGCAGGTCTAGTGCATGCAAATTGGAAGGAAATCGTTGAGTTTGATAGAGAGTACTCCTAGATTTCCTTCCAATCTAAGAGCCCTAGAAGGACATACGAAGAACTTGATGACTATGAATCATGTTATTTAAAGTTAGTTTTATTGTTTTGATTCTATTAACAGAACATAAATTTCGCATGTGGTAATAGTTTTCCTATCAGGAAGCTACTGTTGTTTTGTTTAATATATAGGCAAGGCTCATGTTGTTTTACATACAAATCGAAACGTTCTGAAACTCCTTTCTTCAGGATACTGAATTAAGTTTCACGTAATTGACCATTATTCCTTCATTTCTCACAAATAGTATCCCCCACGTGTTAACCAGTTTTCAGATCGTATTTGAGGTCTTCAGACAAATGGAAGAACAATACTAGTGCAATTTACGCGTTTGAAGAAGTTTGTGGAACTCAGGAAAATTGAAAATATTGTGGAAACTAAATTTCAGTTATCCTGTTTCATTGGAATTACTAAGTCGTACTTCACAAACCAATCTTTTCCATGGCGATGGATTTTGCATGTCCTAACTAACGAAGTTTTCCAGCAAATTAAGATAAACTATTTCTAATTATGGTGTTATTTTAAAGTAGGTGAAATCCTTTTTCCTTCTGTGGTTCTTGTTCATAAGTTGGTAAATTTGGTATATTAGATTATAGCGGAAGAAACTTTATGTTAGAGATTCAGTTCAAACGAAGACATTAATGTTCACTATACTTAAAGAGATACTGCATGTGTTATAATGTATGTAATATACACTTATGAAGTGTATGAAATGAAGTGTCATTTAAGAAAAGTGAAAACGAAGTTCAGCCACTAATGAAGTAGCAATAGTATTTTTAAGGAATCAAAATAGCAAAGGAACTTTACAAAGTAAACTACGAGAAGATTCCTTTTCCCGAAAGTTCTAATTTTCATTGCTTTGCAAGGAGAATGAGTTGCTTTGGACTTCTTCAACAATTAAAAATGGACTTTAAACGAAACAAAACTAAGTAGAAATCAACACAAGTATCGTCATGGAAATGATAATTGGCATGCAGCATGACTTATATAATTCCTGAGGGGATGGGGAGAAGGAAGCCAGAAGGAATTGACCATATCCATGCAGTAGATGCTGATGTGAACGTTGCGGTAGATGTCGTGAAGAAACGATGTCATCCATTTTTTTTTCAATTGTAGATCCAATCACTTGAAGTAGAAAAACAAAACAAAACACATATGTCATAGTAACAGTTAATTTTTATTAATAATAGAGTTTTAAGGCTTTGGGGTTTAATACAATGTTGTGACTTGACATACGTTTTACAGTGTGGGCGACTGCATTTATTTTCTATGGAATTTATAAACTTGTAGTGTGCAACGCGAAGAAGTAATTGAAAATAGCCTTCCTTTCTAATAAAGCCTTAACCCGTATGATTCCAATGGTGTTTTTTTACATTGTTAAGGAGTAAATGAAGGGGAAAAATCATGAAGATTGTATTACTAAAATAACGAAGGAGAAGGTGTGAATATCATATTTAGTCTTTTCACCCTTGACAATAAAAACGTATAAACTAACGCAGCATTATAAGGTAAAGAGAAATTTTCTGGAAGACGGGAAAATCTGGGTCACATGAATGGTTAAAAGGAAAAGCACTGCAAAATATCGGGATTTGTTTTTGAATATTTCTATCACTCTTTGTGTTTTAAATTTCATTAATTTTAAAATTTAGCAGGCTGGAAGGTTTTACAAACTTTACAATATTTTTAGGGAAATATTGCTACGAGAACCTGCAAACACTGACCGCTAACCATGCCAGAGAGCCACAGTGCAGTAGTAGACGACTGTTGGTGTGAAGTGAATGTGTGTATACGGTCGAAAGATGACTCGTCGTCGAGTGCTGCAATCCTGCCAACAGGTTTCAACCTTTGATCGAGGAAGAATTGTGGCATGTCACGAGTCTGGTTTATTCTTCAGCGACATTGGGGAACGTATTGGATGGACTGCGTCCACAGTAAAGCGCATATGGACTCGATGGTTCCACAAAGGCACTGCGCAACATCACACCGGATACCAATGTCCGCGCAATACCACGGGTCGCGTCGCGAGGAAAGACGACTTATGCGTATGGTTCTAGTGGATCAAACAGCCACATCCCGAACTCTGGCGGATATTGCACTTGCACAGCGCCCAGTATCCCCACGAACATCTCGACGTCGTCTAACAGAGCGGGGCATATTTGCACGGCACCCATTCCACTGCACAGCACAGGTATGTGCGACTACAGTGGTGTCGCGAACGTCGTGCATGGAGAGCCGAATTAGATGGCATCCTTTCTTTAGACAAATCCCGCTTCTATCTGCAGCATTATGATGACCACACCGTTACTGGCTGTACTATGGCACTAAGCTGGGCGATGCCTGTCTTTTATGTCGCTACATCGGATCCGACACCAGGTGTTATGATATGGGGTGCCATTGGATTCCGTGCCCGTTTGTTTCTTTTACGCATTGACGGACATGTGAATAGTCAATGGTACATCGACGATTTGTTGGACTTGGTTGAGATCCCTTTAGTGCAGGCCCTGCCGGGAACTACATTCCAGCAAGATAACGCCCGCCCGCATGTGACGTGGGAAGTCCTAGCCTTCCTGGATGGACACTATTTTTCCCTGCTTCCTTGGCCGGTGTGTTAACCTGATCTCTCGATAATTGAACACTTCTGGTCCATAACTACACAATGCTTCTCACGCCAGCGACCTCCCCCAGCTACAGTTGATGAGTTATAGCCACAGTTTCTTTCAGGCCCCCCGAAACATTTCAACCGCTCCTCCGAAATAATTAGTCTCAACACTTGTATTACCCATACGTAAGCTGAAATATGTATATAATAGCAAATTCTATAAACATCGTTACCGTTATTTTGAGGTTAACTAAGGAAGTACAACATATTTTTAAGTAAAATTTTTGTTATTTTATATTTTTGTACATTGGAGGCGATGTGAGCCTCCCACGAATCCCCCGAAAGAAATCTTATGAAAGAAAAACTGGCTATGACATCGTGTCGAAGATGCATGGCTTGCCATACTCCAGAAGGACATCCAAGTGATTATCCTCTCTATGCCACGCCGTGTTGCAGCCGTTCTGAACGCCCATGGTGGGCTCACACGCTACAGACCTTCGGAACTTCCGTTCTGCTGTCTCCACGTTGTCACGCATCGCACAACAGAGCGGTAGGTTTAATCATTTGCTAGTTGTACCTTACGATATCTATATGCAAAATTTTGGGACTGCTATCTTCTCGCCTTGGTGTTGCATTTTTAATGGTGAGTAGTGTACTACATTCAATTTCTCCCTCTCAGTTTTGGTTGTTACATGGATTGGGGAGAGTAGATTAGATCGAGCTGATGACGAATGACGAGTTCTCAGTGACCAGTCTGATCGAGTTGAGCAACTGACCTGAGCCGACTCTGCGAACACTTTATTTTAGAAAACTATTTCCTAACTTGAATGTGTTTGGTACTTTTGACTTTTAAACAACTTTTCATTATAATTCTATTTAGTAATTGGGTTGTTTCTTGTCCAATATTCATATTAATACAAGTCTTAATACCCTTTCATCGGCCTAACCGCCATGTTCAGAGACGTTATGACGCAGCTTTAAAGTTTGTATTGTTGTATAAACACCACAAAGCGACAAACCAAAATAATGAATCGAATTAGAGGAATAATTAATTTTACATTTCAATATATTTTCATATTATTCCACTAACCCAACTAAACTATTGCCCCCTGCCAAACCACAGAGTAAAAATGTAACTGAATTATTTTGTACCGAATTTGTTCTAATTTAACCCTAGAACAGCACCATCTCACTTTAATTTCATAAATCACACTGTGTGGTTGAGGGGGAACCAATTTATTTTATTTTATGAACACATTTGAATTTTTTATTAACTCGTTATTTTCTATTTATTTTCTCAATGATCCATGGAATTGCGTTATCATTTTAATTTCTGTTAACTCTTGCAGTTTAACATTAAAAAAAAACATTTATAGTGGTAGCATGTATGTTTCTCCTTCGCTACGCATGTGTGCAACGTTCGTATAATATGAATAGTATGAGGATGTAATTGGACATTATAATTATTCATTAAACATTGCTACAAACTTGAAATTACTTATTTTCTACATGTATACCACAATTATTATTGCATTGTTTATGTAATGCACTCAATATATTTGCGCATACCACACAGTAGGCCGTATGTGAGCCGGCAGGCCAAACGTTCACAATTCGTTTAGAAAAACGCGACACTGATATTGTTACTTGATCTGCTATTCAAACACTGAAGGTAGACGAAATACCTGCACCCAAACGCCATTTGGCGCATGCGCAGGCAATACCTTAAAATAGCAGGATCGCGGGCGACCCCAGAGTGTTGTTCTAGGGTTAAATATAAAGATTTCTATAATTCGATCTGTGCCTTTCCCAAAATGATCTATAGTCACAAAGAAAGCAGTTCATTTGTGATGTATACAAGATTATTCCTCGTAATTTTTTTAGTGCACTCACTGACTCTGCCATATTGCTAATAGGTGATGCCACTCCATTCTCCTATTCTCGAGCATGAACCCTGCATAATTTTATTTACACTTCCCTTGGCAGATTTCCTGATGTATTCTTGCCTGAAGTCTCTAAACTTGGTAAAATATTTATTACCGAAATATAAGGTAAATAAATCCCGACAAAAAATGTAAGAAACACAAAATAGTTATTTAAAAAAAAGATACAAAAAAAGTGTGATTACAAATAGCCAAATGCATAAAATAAAGACAATAAAATTCCATACTTACTTTAGTGCAGTCTTCTATATTTTGTTAATGAGATTGCTGGGTTACGGCTTTCCAGTTTTCTTTATTTTAAAACAATCAATTGTTAGTTAGTCTCATTTGTTCATTTTTTGCGCTTCAAATTTATATCCGAAACAAGCATTGTTAAAGGAAATTGTAGATAGATGGTTTGTCTAAGTAGAACCAGTATTTATTTCAAGGGTGGTTGCAACTATACACTCCACAGTAAGAAAAATCCTCCAAAAAAGTTATGAAGAACTAGTAACATAGTGAACATTATCTTGTTCCGATGTCTGAAACAAAAAACCGTTCATACAAGAAACTTGGAAACAGAACTACAGTAGAGTCAATAATATAATCCTACTGATGAATATTATCAAATGTAGCACTTTTAACAATATTTACATGAAAATATTGATAAGCAAAAACATTCAATAAAGACAAATGGGAAACTTTAATATAAGATATGTGTAGAGTAGAAAAGTTAAACACTTATTACAATAAACCTGTATTTGAATCAGTGAGAAAGGAAGAAGCAATCGGAAATATTGTTTCCAGAGGGTACAATATCCACTTTTGAGAAATTTTCAGTATGAAGGTAAAATCATAGAAGATTTTAAATATTTTGTAACATTCTTTTAGGTATATTAAACTGTATGTTTTGTGACAGTGTAATCAAATATTAGGAACATAGCCTATGACATATTTGATTCACAAATAAAAAATGTCTTTAGTTGAATATAGTAAGTTTTGACCTTTACAATGTATTTAGTACCTTTTGACATCAATGAAAATGGGTATAGTATTGTTTGGACGGATGTATATAAACAACTTTCATATAATCGCGAACAGAGATATAAGAAGAGGGATCTATCTCTGATATCTTCTTTGCAAGCGTAGATGAGTGTAAGTGTTACGATAAAATAGTCTGGTAGCCAAATTAAAAAAAATGCTTGCATCTTGAATTAACGTACTACTAATATTTTAGGACTGATTCTAGTATTTTATCATTCGGTGAATCAGAATATGTGGGATGTCAGACTAGCACTCTTGGGCAATTTTAAATATCCAAGGTCAAATGTCACCTTGATCAAACTAGTCTGGTAGCCAAATGAGAAAAATTGCTTGCACCTTGAATCTACCTTTTCTTTTATCTACCTCTTTTAATATTTGAAATATTATATATATCACTAGTAATGGACACTTGAAGAGAAAAATTGTAAAATACGATTTTTCTAAGGGCGGTAATCATTTCAACTACATGGGAAAATTTAATATAGTATGTTCTGATGCTACTGAATATTATTCTCATCGTCATGGCTTTCATCTGATATTTCAGACATGATGTTGAAGTTAGATCAATGCTTGCATCTACTCTTCCATGCATTCTGTTAAGCAAGTGATTAATGCGAGAGCTTTCGTTTTTTATTCATGAAATTATAATAACGGTTACTTTTGTTGTTCTATACTATTATCCATTACGAAATGTCTCGGTTTCGAGAATTTAAATAACCTAACCATTTATAACTTGGATCTATTATGCAAAGCAGGAAGTGTCTATTACCGGTATGGTAAAGTCAGTTTTCGTCAAGTTATGGACACTCACTATTCATTACTGAGTTGAAATCAAAATCTTTGATTAATTGAGTTATTATAATTATTAACGTCCTAAGCAAGCTGATGAGCTTCTAAGGACGAGACTTACAGTTTTGATAAAGTGGTCTCTGAGTCATTCCGTTAAGCAGCTCTCAGGAGAAACTGAACTCATGAACACGCGCGCAGAAAACGAGAGCAACTCTCTGCAACTTCAAGGGCGAAATCATAATTCTGGTAGTTGTTTCATTTCAACTTGGGAAAGGTTATTTATTCTTCGTGACCATAAGTTTGTCAGGAAATTTTTGGTCCAATTTTTTCAATGATAGACGCGGGGATGCCCATTAATGAAATGTTTTAATATAGGACACTATTCATGGCAAGTTAAAATTTGCATTTTTATGGTCATAAGGAATCTATGGCTCAGGCCGGGATAGGGAAAGGGAACGGAAGCAAGAAAGAGTCGGACAGGTCTAAGTTGAAGGTGTCATTAGGACATTTGCGTGTTATGACTGAGGGAAAAAACGTTAAAACCTAAGTAAGGATGCTCGATAACTGTTTTCGAACCCAGAACCTACAGAATGATCACTCAGTTAAATTCCATGAAACAATCAGATAATCGAAGAGCAGCATTAAACATATAATCGTGTTTACTACTTATATTCGAAACGTCAGCAATGATTATTTAGATTATTTTGAGTTATACAGTATGTCCATTGCTGGGTGTCCATTTTTAAACATCCTGGTTTTTCCGTGTCCATCATTGGTACAAAATCAATGCCAGACATGCATCAATGCGAATTCCTCTAAAATAGTGCATGTTGATGAAAGTAATAGAAAACACTACAAGAAAGCATCGAGAACAGAACGTGTAACATTCTTAATTGATCAATACATTTAAACTGAATTTGAGTTTAAAATTATAATGGTGGAAAGTATCCTTAAAGTGTAAAGAATTAGCTTTAATTTGATACATGGTTCATTAATATTCATTAAGAGTTGACTTAGATATGACTTTTTTTTAAGTTTTGTCAATTTCTTTTTCCTCAGTGTATTTTGCAGTCTTAGAAGGGAGCAGAGATCGGAAGCCAGGATACAGAGGAATTTCACCTTTTGTGTTTATATAGTGGGTAACGTGAGGAGTTGGTCGCATTCCGTACTGGGTACTTAAGAGACCAGTGTTTATGCAGGCAGTCGTGCTTGAAGTTGCAGAGGTGATGGCCCAGTTTGCAGATGGTAAGAACCTGTATGATTTTGGGAGGGAGAATATCTAAAAAGCTTTGTCTTAATTTTCTTGCGATTTGAAAATTATTAAGTTTTTGATCATTCGTAATAGGGAGTCAACGTTCTACTTTTAAATTTACCGGCCATGTTATTTATGAAAACCTTCAGATTTTCAACAGTAACTTTATATGGGCGTCATTTGGGTGGGGTAATTTGTTTTTTGAAATTTCATAGCTTGGGAAAATAAAAGTGCAAATATTAACGGTGTAGATCACCCCCGACATCTTGGTATGACCTTGCCATTGATTTACACGGGAATTGTTTTACTCATTTTATGCCTCTCGAAAGTAGAATATTTAAGTTAATTGTTAATTGGAAATTATACTGTTCGTGTGTAAAATATTGCATTTCTATAAAATATCATGAGTGAAAGAGAACATAAACTGGGCGAAAACAGAAGTTAAAAGTATGCTCCTGAAAGGTATAAGATGAGTACGAGTAAAACAATTCCCATGTAAATCAAGGGAAAGTGCGTACGAAGATGGCGGGGGTGATCTACACCGTTAACAGATCAAAATCTGGATGACCAACTAAGCAGTACATAATTATATTAATCAATAAAAAATAGAGGTACACTAAAAATGTTTCAATGTGGGAACCTCGGATTCAAATTGGTAACGTAATCTTGTCCATTGACGCTTAAGCGATGGGGGCAAAAGGGGTCTATATTGCTCCCCCCACTTCCCAGAGTGGGGGAAAACATTTTGTCCTCTACTTCTCCGAGTGATGGCAAACAGCTACAATTTTGCCCCTCCTCTCGTGGCAGTAGACATGGTTGCTGTAGCCCACAAATAGAAAAGAAAATTGAGCTATGCATATCCTCAAAGCCAATGACACAAAGGATGATTATTTATGATAATAAGAAGTAAGTATAATAATAATAATTAGAATTCTTATTATCATTTTTATTTAAAAAATAGCTTTTTGCCGAATATGCCCCATTTTTAAAATGTACAAGGTGCCTATGATCTTGCCCCCCCTTCCCTTTCAAGTAAAAGCTGAAATGACGCCACTGACTTTAATGTCTTATTTCTGCCAAAGAAGAAAGACTGAACTCTGTTTTTCTGGATAATGAACTGGCGCAGCCCCAAGACGTGGGGATAACTGAGTGTTATGTTGAGACAGATTAAGTTTGGATTCCTCGGTAAATTTAGGATGTTAACGTCAATTTTGATACAGTAATTACATGCTGCTAAGTTTTATACTAAAGTTAAGTTTTAGAAAGAAATCAAGTGAAGATAAGGAACAGCTAAGCTGATTTCGATTGTTAGGCAGCGAAATGATATATCTGCGTTCAAAGATTTTATTTTAATATGTTATGTCTTAGGAAGAAATCTAAAGTAAAGTTTAAACATTGAAAGAAAGCAGAACAGGCTCTATGTTAGTTGGCTGGAAGAGGAGCGAATCGCTGACGTCGTTTTTTCATTCTTTGATGAGATTTATCATTCATGAGGAATATATTTGTCTTGCGAGAAATGGTTTTGATTACCCACTAGAAACACGTCTACGATGTGTCTTTCGGAAGAAAATACTAGTGTGTAATTTTTGTAAATAAATCTACAGAGTTTTTGTTTTTGTAAACGCGCCCTTTGATTTTAAAATCTAGTTCAAGACACCCTATAAAGAAGGTTAAGGATTGCAGTTCCATATCTGATCAAAGATGAACTTTATTTTTTATACCTCTTTAATGGGTTTCACGGTCGAAAAACTGGACATTAGTTGTTGTTTTTTTAGAAGATTTTAAGTTTGAAACTATGTAAAAGGTATTTGTATAGTAATAAAACCCATTACAGTATGCTCTAACTTACTTTACTGGATATGGTTCTAACAGCTTGTTTTCTTTTTATGTCCACAGAGTCAACATGAATGAAGAGAAGACTGAACACTGTTTCTTTAAATGCAATCGTGCAGATTCATTAGTGACAGACGGAGATCGAATAAGAGAGATTATTGGGAGCAGCATTGAGCGTGGTGACAATCTTCATACCGAAATTGCTGGTTTAGAAGATGGGACTTTCCATTGTTTGCAATTTCACAAAGGGTGTGTAAGCACGTATACCTCTAAGAAACATATTAAGCGCGCAGTAGAAAAGAAAAGTGATGCAGAAATGCCGTCCTCCAGTACACGCAAGTGCACCAGAATCGTATAAACAATTTCAGTTACAAGTCCACTGTTTCTTTTGTGGGCAGGAATGAATGCCACTTGACCCTAAACACTCAGACCGTTGAAAACTTCTTCGTGAGTGCACAATATTGGATCAGAAGAAAGGGGACTTATTCAAGAAAAACATTCTTCGAGTTTGTAACGATCGAAATGAATGGGCGGATGAGGTTCGCGTACGTATTGAAGGTGCCACCTATGATTTACACGCAGCTGATGCAAGGTACCATCTTGCATGTTACACAAAGTTTATGCCAGATCGAAATGTACGTAGTGCACAGAACAAGGCGATGGATAGTGTGTCAGTTTAAGAAGATGTAGGATTGATTTCAGTCATTCCCAATATGAGTAATGATCGCAATCGAGTAGAAGACATGTAAACTTTATACAATATGGCCGCCGTATTTGAAACTGGCTTTGACCATAGTTACTGGATGTAGCAGGCTTTGGTTGTTGCAGGAGGATGTTAGAGGAGCAGGGGGAAGTGGTCTTGGGGTGAGATGATTATAGAACGCATAGAACTAGAATGAAAGTGTAATAATTTAATTAATAATTTAATTATTGAATAAATCGAAGATTTTTTATATTTTACCGCCATGTTGTTGCTCGGTGTACGTGGCCGCGAAACTCGGTATGAAACCGTCGTCGTCACTAGCCGCTTATGCGCGCCATTGCCCGCGAAACTCGGTGTAGCGCCGTGATAGATTAAATTTCATTTTTTTAATTTTATTTTTTACAGTGTATCTGCCAATAATTTTAATTAGCAAATAATATGAAATTGAAGTTTTAAGGTAAACACAGTTATGTTATTCATAGTGGAACTTATGATTCTTTGGACAACTGAAAACATAATTAGCACTTCGCTGCTTATCTGAGACTGATAGACCCCACAAAAGAAGTTTTTTGTGGATTATTTGCTGCAGTAATATTTGCATGAGCCAATGGAAACGCTTCTTTAACTGAAGCTTGATACTTTACAATTGGCGAGGATTTTGCGCGTTATTTTTCTAACGAATAGAATTTTCGCTGTCTTGTACCTAGGTGATAGAGGAATTTCTTAAAAATTCTCTGTTTTGCAGCTGTCTATAGACACCGATCAAAGAACCGTAGTTTATAACGTCCGTGTGAAATTCCTTTTTGAATGACGTGCAATAAACTATATCGGCGACAGAAAAGAACTGTACAATTTTTCTTTTGAAGCCACATCTTGACGATCTTTTTCTCATTATAATCACCCATTTGAGAAGGACTCCTAATCGATTATTGTCATAAACCAGAAGAGTCGTTATGACAACACATGAGAAATAGATTTATAGCTTGTATTGTCGCTATAGCTAGCAATTAGGATATTTCGGAATTTTGGCTGCTAATCGGACAATGGGTCCATGTGGAGGTTTTTGTTATATTGCACTTGCGCTGCTCAGGAGGAGGGAAGAAGTTGTTTGTTATTCTATGACTTTTTAGTTTAACAACGGCAACTTGAAATATATGATTTTTTATTTATAGATAAAGCCTTTTTGGAAAAGGAAATAAGCTAGCGGCACTAAAAGAATAAAGACTACCTCTTTAGAAAATTTTGACTACTGACCAAGGTCTAATTGCTTTATTGCCAGCAATTGCTTGCAACAGGGCCGGCTAAAAGAGAAGAAAATATGGAAACATAGGTATAAATCTTTTTGAAAAATGGAAACCTCATTTTTGGGTCTATTCTGTACATTATGAGGAGCGGCTAATTTGATTTTATTACACTGTGATAAAAATATGTTTTACAACTGCAACTGTATCTTTCTATTTTGTTTTCAACTAGTCATGAATTGAAAAGAAGAAATCTTAAGTATTTATGATCGCTAGGAGGCATCTTGTGGTTTGCGGAAAAGAAAATATGGAAACATAGGTATAAATCTTTTTGAAAAATGGAAACCACATTTTTGGGTCTATTCTGTACATTATGAGGAGCGGCTAACTTGATTTTTATTACACTGTGATAAAAATATGTTTTACAACTGCAACTGTATCTTTCTATTTTGTTTTCAACTAGTCGTGAATTGAAAGAAGAAATCTTAAGTATTTATGATCGCTAGGAGGCATCTTGTGGTTTGCGGAAAAGTTATTAAAAGAAAAAAGATATTAGAATCCTTTGGAGGAGACCTATTTGAATCCTTAGTTTCGCTGAGCGACACCAACGAAGATTCTGAGAGAATTTACAATTATATAAATATTTTGAATGGCTTTAATTTTTAATAGATTTTGACTTACAGAAGTGATTTATCGAGTCTGCTTTGAATTGTGTTTTGGAGTATATCTGCAACTAGAACCTTGTCTTACAAGATTAGTGATATCAGTGGAAGAGTAAGTAGATTATTTTAACTATCTTATACTTTTAGTAGATAGTGTCATCTTAAGAAAAAAATGTATACGATTTTTCAACTTTGTCCTCTGCATTACATTTTAGTTAATATAAATCTTAAATATTTGTTTCAACCGGGATTCGAATCTGGGATTGCTTCCTTCATTTTAATTTTTAATGTTTTACGAACAATTTCGTTTATGTTTATCGGAATGGTCGCGTCCAAGATTTGAACCTAGCACATTTTAGTCAATGGATCTTTGAATTTTGATTGTGGCTTATAGTGCTCAAGTCTGAATAAGCTAGAGAGTGGGAAAGGATATTTGAAAGAACTTGAGTACTTCCATGATAATTTAGATTATCTCTTGTCAAACTCTTTACTAAAATTTGATGTCAGCGCCGGGAATTGAACTCTGAACTTGCCTGCTTACAGTTTGTTATTGCAACTGGGGGAAATGCATGCTAAATTATTTAAATTGATAATGATGATGAATGTTCTACAGGAAGGCAGCTTTTGATCTGAAGGTCTAGGTGAAACATTTGTGATTTAACAGTGCTTTGTATTAGTTGAAGATATTGTCCTAAGATTGGGACACAAAAGTTAACGTGTATAGTTTTGTTGTTTGCGCTGCTTGGAAAATTAAATATATTTTCTGTGTGAATGGGGTAGGAACGGATTTTTTTAGTTATAGTCCAACGTGTCCTTCATTTTTAACTTGAGAACCTGTCTGAGAATTACGAAGGACACTTTGATACTCAATTTGATTGTATTAGATTGGTGAAAGTAGAAATTTGGAGAAATTTTCAGGGGAACAGTTTGCTTGCTATAATTTTTGTTGATACCAGTTTGTGAATTATATCTTAATGTTTGATCCGAACTCAAAGTCATTGTAAAATTTAATGAAACCGAACCAGGGATTATCGCCACTTGTGTTCCTTAACAATTGTACACAGAAGTTGTTTGGAATTAAATATAGTCTGAGCGGGCTACATATATTATTGACTTTTGCCATAGAATGAGGTGTGGTTGATCTTTGCTTTTTGAAATATGATTGAACAGAACTATCAAGATTTAAGTTTGAGTAATGTGAAAGATTAATACTTAGCCTTTCAATACATGTGAAAGACTATTTTGAATTTAAAATTTCGGCAGAGGCCCCTGGAAAACCAAGAATTTACAGTTAGAAGTGGCGAAATATACTTGTTATACACTTGATATTTACATTTTGCTAATTCATTCCAAATGCTTGCTTTTTCAACAGAATGAGAATATACTCAGGTGATAAATTTAATTTCTAAAATATTTATCAGTTTCACTAGTACCAGGCTCTGTTATGCACAAGAATTATCAATTTATGGTAGACCCCCAAAACTGAAAATACGCGCAGAATCCCCTTTATTTTATTGAACCCCTTAGCATAATACAACCTTTAATTTTGATAACAATCTTCTTGTTACCTCAAATAGGACTTCTATATATCAGGTGTATGCATAAGTAGTTTCCGGTTTAACTAAGAGATGGCGCCAGCGAAAAGTACGCAGCGTATTCATTTGACACACGTCATTTTATTCGTCTGACATTAAACTACAAACACACACAAGTTGAGTCCGCCAAACACTAGCGTCTTTGTTTTATCGTTCAGTGATCATGTCGAAGTTTGTGTCTGAAAAAGAACATTTGCGGCACGCATTGCTTTTCTTATTTAATCAAAAGAAAAAGGCTATTGAAAGTCATCGTGTGCTGGTAGAAACATATGGTGAACACGCTCCATCGATTAGAACATGTGAGACATGGTTTCGACAATTCAAAAGTGGTGATTTCAATGTGAAAGACAGTGCGCGCTCTGGTAGACCACAAAAATGCGAAAACGAGCAATTGCAGGTGTTATTGGAGGATGACCCAACTCAAACTCAACAGCAATTGGCAAAAGCATTAAATGTGTGACAAGAAACAATCAGCAGACGTTTACGACCAATGGGGAAGATCAATAAACTAGGTAAATGGGTCCCACACGATTTGAATTAACATCAAATAGAAAATCGCAAAGTCACTTGTAAAATGCTACTTCAACGCCACGAAAGAAAATCCTTTTTGTGTCGAATTGTGACGGGTGACGAAAAATGGATTTTTTTGAAAACCTGAAGCGGAAAAAATCGTGGCTTTCACCTGGCGAAGCCGCTCCTTCAACACGAAGGCGAAATCGCTTCGGCAAGAAGACTATGCTTTGTGTCTGGTGGGACCAGAGCGGTATTGTGTATTATGAACTCTTGAAGCCCGGCAAAACGGTTAATGCACAACGCTATCGCCAACAAATGATTAATTTTAATCACGCATTGATCGAAAGACGACCGGAATGGGCCCGAAGACATGGCAAAGTGATTGTGTTACACGACAATGCGCCGTCTCACACAGCAAAACCAGTGAAAGACACCTTGAAATCGCTTGGATGGGATATCCTTCCGCACCCGCCGTACTCCCCAGACCTGGCACCATCTGACTATCACCTCTTCGGAAAAATGGGGCACGCGGTCGCAGAGCAGCACTTCAGCAATTTCGAAGACGTTGGAAAATGGCTCGACGAATGATTTGCCGCAAAAGACAAGCAGTTTTTCTGGCATGGTATACATCAATTACCTGAAAGATGGGCGAAATGTGTAGAAGCCTATGGCCAAAATTTTGAATAAAACAAAATTAATGTCCCTTGAAAATTACGTGTTTTCTTTACTTATGCATACACCTGGTATATAGTAATACCATATTTTTAATTTTCAGATTATTATTATTGATTGAATCGTTGGAGGTCACCAGTTATAACGATCAGTTGTGAAATTAAGTGAGTTCTTAATTAAATATCTTTGTATTTTAATTCTAGTTTTTCCACATTCATGGCTATCCAATCACTGTTTATTATTTTCTTGAGTACAAATGAAACTTAGCAATGGAAGTGTAGGAAGTTGGTTAGCATGGATCATTATTTTTCGGTCCATTTCATAAATAATATCTGATTTGTGAATGTTGTGCAGGATTTCTAAACTAAACATCATAGAGTTCACTTAAAAATAGAACCACTAAAAAATTGAATCATAATTTTCTAGCGAAATATTGTTTACTTATGGCCTTTAAGCATTTCAGACTCAGGCTGAGATCGGGTAGATCAATAAAAAGTTTGATTATAACTTGCTACCGAAATATTGTTCACTATGGCATTTAGGCATCTTAGACTCAGGCCCAGAGGGGCTAAGGCAGTATAAAGTGTAATCACGAATTCGAAATATTGTTTACTTATGGTCATTAGAGAACTTTGCCTCAGGCCGTAGGAATTTTTAAACTGATCATAATATTTTACATTGTTTATTAGTGGTGGAGTTAAGAAAGTGGGAGATTGTCCATAAGAAAGCTTACATGGTATAAGCTTAGTTCAACCCCAAGCACGAGAGGTAAATGTTGAGTTCTATTTGAAGTGTGGAATATATTTTGTTTGAAATTATTGCTGAAATATAGTTTTAATTTCATCGTGTGTTTCTTGTACACTTGTTGTTTGCCTATTAGGGCGAAATATTTTTCTTAAACTTAGGGTTTTTGACTAAGAATTGCGCAGCCCGGTTTGAAAGTTTTTTAGCAGTGTTTTCATGCCTGACGGTCTGAGGTGCACTCAGTCTTCCATCAAATTAAATACTAGGGTCTCCTTGATATTTTTGGACACCTTGTGAAGGTAAAGCCGGTTAAGAGTGGGACAGACTACCCTGTAACTTTGTACCATAGGTCAAGATAATTTGGATTGCTACCTCCACGTCACCCATGCGCCGTTCACCGCGCCTGCATATTGCAGAAAGTAGCTTTACCTTTTTTATATTCTTTTGTGAAATACAAAGAGAACCTCAAGCAAACTATACCTGTTCCCAAGCTTAAATATATTTTTACTGAATCACTGGAATCACTTCATTTGTTGTCTTTAATCTAACTTTGGCTTAAGCACTAGTATAAAGAAGTGTTGCTTACGTATCTGGAAGTCTTTGTATGTCTTTCCAGTACTTTAAAACCGGTCTACTTTGTGTATATTTACATACTGCATCCGATTTAAGAGAACAATTTAATTATTTATGGTCTGAAGGCAAATTTGATGGAACGATTATATTCAAAATTATTACTTTCCACTTATCACAAAGTTGGTCAGCATATATATATATATATATATATATATATATATATATATATATATATAATAGAAATTTATAAACTTTTTAGAAACTTGACAGGTGCGTGAATAGGCCGACGTGGAGCAAGATAGAAAACAAGTTGTTTGGTACCTGTGGTGCTCACGGGGGAACATATTGTTTCTGATGGAAATCGGCAGCTGAAGGTTGATTACGCATAGTTTATTTTTCATGGAAATCCAAAAATAGAAATATCCATGTCCTAGGCGGCTAGCAAACTATAATTTGCTGCCTTATCAACCGCCAGTCTAACGTAAAAACCTAACTTAGATAAATTTTATTTTGTATGGAAATTCAAAAATAGAAATATTCATGTTCCAGGCGGGTCATAAGCTTTGATTTGGTGTTGAACACCAAGCGATTAACATATTAATACTGAACGAGCATAAAAGCAAGGCACATATACAGGATTTAAGCTAATAATAATAATTTACTATAATAACACCTAAACATCCACAAGTAATACTGCCCCAAGCCAAACACATGTGACCAAGCATCATCAGGTTTGCTAAGACATTTGCTTGGAACGGCTACTGCCGGCAGTTTAACGAATGCCAACCGAAAATTATAACTTTTTTGTTCCTGACGGAAAATCTAAACAGCAGTGGCACTCGCAAACCAACTCGACCGATAAGGTTAAAATCTTATTTTATCTAAGGGAGGAGTGAGTTGAGAAGACTTGGATTATATGTGAAATAATACTGATCAGATTATATGCACCAGCCTAAAATTTTTAAATGCAAACAGATGCAGATTCTCCTTGTAAAATGAAAATCTCCGAAGTTACACAATTATCACTACTATGCTTAGTTTCGCATATTTGAACGATTTAATGCAATTCTTTTTTTTTACAATTTAATTTTATAAGTTGCAACTTTGTGACAAACAAAAGGCAAGCTGACTTTTATTTTTTTTACCTCTGATGATCGAGAAGATAGTGGCATTTGAATAATTTTATTAAGCAATAGCTATTCCACATTCTCTTTAAAACACATGAAAGTAGTCAAAACACTGAATAGTTTCGTGAAATTTGAAAGTCTAGGTTGGGAAATTCTTGGGATATCTATTAGCTATCCTCACTTAAATTGGATTTCTTTATCATAATACTGTTTAAATCAATGTTCTAGACTGAACAGGGGAGAAACAAGCAAAAAGAAATATTTTCTATGTGTTCTAAACATATTTTTAAGACCCCACTCCTTTTTCTATTAGAATCTTGATTTTTTGTTTAATCTGTTATAAAAAGTTATTTTTCGGTAAACTGTTATAGATAGCAGTTTGGTTTAAACTGTTAGCAGATATAACAGTTCCAATTAGCGCTTAAAATCCATATACAATAGCTCATGTGATGCGCAAAGCATTTTACACTATTTACTGCATGCTATAAGGTTTTATTTTATTTACGGTAAATACAGTATCATTACTTCTTAAAGATACTTTCTAATCCGAAGATTTTTACTTTTCCGCTAAAGTTAGGAAAAGTGAAACCAGGTAATTTTAGAAAATACGTTTCCTACACTTAATTTCTCAATCAGGGTTGGCCGTATTTATCATTTTCTTGGGATTGAATTATTTGTTCTGAGAAGTGAGGTGAACTGGACTACTGGACTTCTGGACTGGTAGTACGACTGGACTATAAGAAATAAGAAAGGATCTTTAAGAGATATTCAATTAGTGCAAATATTATAACTGTTGCCAAGTTATTTTCTAAGATTTATTTTTTATGAACTGAAACTTTGTGTCATTATGTAAAGAAAATATATATATTAATAATAAACTTAGAACATCATGTCAGGAAACAATGGATATAATGTATTTTGACACAAAATGGATTCCAATATGGGTGATTCAATTGGGCTGTAGAATATTTCTGTCACAAAACTAGATATAGTATTTTTTCAACAAGCTCTCTTATGAATTTAATACGTATTGGAATAATACGTTATTTTAAATCATTTATTTTAGTAGAATATATCACTTTCTTGTTCAAAGTAATACCAAAAACCGAATCAAGAATTTGATTATTATATGAATATAGAAATATAATTTTTTAAAGTGGTTATAGTAGGTTTTAGAAACAAGCTACTCAAATGACTGCTTCACATAACACATATGTTTTCTCCCGCCCAGCTAATATATTGTAAAACTAATAATAACAGTAGGGGAAAAGTTGGAGGGAAATGATCAAGTATAGAAGATACACACATGATCTAGTTTTTGTTACAGAGAATGAAATGCCGTTTAAGAACAATGAATGGTACTGTATAGAAGCACTAAGAAAAATTTATAGATAGGGGAAATATATGAATATTGGATGAGAAAATTGTTCACCGAAGAATATTCAGATTATAGACTGACGTTTTGACCACAAATAGTAGAATACTTGGATTATTTAAAGTTGAAATCTTTAAAATTGGTGGCATAAGCTTCCACAGGATGGCAGGGACTTCGCTTTGAATTATAGTTTCTTCAATCATTTTAGACCAAAATATTTTTTCATCCTAAATACATTTCACAAGGTGTTGTAGAAACGTCGAGGTTTATATCCCGTTTGATTGGGTTAACTCACTTGTGGCCACTCAACACTTCTTTCCAGGTATATCCGAGAATTCAAAAGGTGTGATTTAATAAAATTCACAAACCTAATTAACTCGTCAATGCAACGCTTGAGTCCTGATGGCACCTTCTTTGCTACTCATACCTACATGCGGATACAGCAATGAAGCCACAATGTAAATGGTGCGACAGTTTATTATAGTAATCAGCCAACACATCGATTATTCTCAGTCACTGCTAACACATAACATTTATTCCAGTTAATACCATTGTCAACCATGAACTTGTTCACAATCTGAAATAATTCTGCTAATGTGGTATGTGATGGTAGATGTTTACAAAAAAATCCTTGTACAATTTACTTCCATAACCATAACGGCTGAAGCAATTAAGTTTTCATCATTTACAGTGCGCGTGCTCTCATCTAACTTGGTAGCAAAACATGTATAATTCATTATTCTGGTTATTTTTAAGTTTTATTTATGGCCTTCAGGCATCTCTGTTTGTCAATATCTTCCTAATATTTTCGGCCATTTCATCTCTCCTTGTTCTAACTGTATTATTTTATAATGAAACTAATTTAAAAGACTTAATAACTTCACTCAGAACTGCCGAGCCTATCAGCAGCGTGTGCTATTAATTCCTCGCCAGTAGTATTTCTCGCTTCCCCTTTTCATCGGTAGAGACACTTCATATGAAGCACGAAGAACTTCAAAAGACAAAATATTGATATAATACTGGCAATGAACATTTATTAGGAAGAGCAAAACGTAATTTCCACAATATTACGGATATTTAAATTAGCATCAAACTCAAGTGGAAAAAATTACAAAAATAAAACACTCGTAACAAAGCTGATTGGTGAAAGTCTTGATGACTGTTGCTAACATATTTTATTCATCCCGCACCAACATACGGGCAAATCAGCTAGTATATTATATAGTTAATATAAATAGTCACGGGAAGAATACAAGATTATGATGCTACTAAAACTTCAGATTAAACTTATTGTCAAAATCACTTTCCAGATTATGGCGTCTGTACTTTCGTGAATTTATAAAGGCAGTAGAACGTGGGACAGACCGCCTCATCTCACTTCGTACCTCCACATTCCTCATGTGCCGTTCACGGCGAGTGCGCATCACCCAGGGAATAGCTTTACCTTACTCTCGACGTTAGATTTTAATTATGTCGGAACTCCGTTCCAGCGCGTTCCGGCCCAGCATCAGCACTGAATACAGTATAGGGGTATTCAGAATTACGAAATGTTCTGGAATGGCAATTAGGATTCCGAAATCGGAGCACCAAGTTTTATGATTCCGAAATTTTGAAAAGTTGGAATTCTTGAATCAAAGGACTTCCGAATTCTGGAATTGACATGGGACTTCCGAGCTTCCCTACTCCAGAGTAATACAAGAAGAAGAAACAAAGTAACTCACCCCATTTCCGAATTGATACTTTAGTCTCCGTTACGTACCCTTACTCCGTCGGATGCACCATCGATGGTTATCCGAATTCCCCCTTCGACGGAGCACTGAAGTGAACGGAGCAACAGAGGACTAGATGGTCACTTGACCCTCCGTTCGGTTGCGCGCTTCTGCCATGTTGAAAAGAAAAAAGCCGGATATTGCACGCCAAAATTCCTTGTTTACTTAGGAGTTGGGACAAATGGATAGAACTGATCACGTGTTGCATGTTTAGAATGAACGACCGTGCCGAAGTATTTCAATGTAAGTATTTTAATAGTTTTTAAGATTTGATTTCACTATGTTATCGATATTGTACCATGTTTTGAGTAATATATCTTCATGACTATTGAATAATTTTAACTTCGCAATGTGAAAATATTGTTGGTTGGATTTCCCCAATGGGTTTCCATGTAGATATTAATAGATGAGAGGGAAACATACGAGTAGTTTATTTAAGAATACTGAGATTAAGAACTCCTATAATCATTTGAAGTGTTTTTAGAACTTCAAATGCGTAACGCTGTCAAGGCTCACGACTTAGATTGTTATTCATAGATCCTGGTATTACATTATTTAGTGAATTTAATTGAATTTATTTTAAGGCCTTTAGGCAACTATGGCTCAGGACGTATGATGATGATGGGATGAATTGGTGCAATGAAAAAAATGGGAGGAAATTGGAGCAGCCGCGAGAAACCCACGCACAGGTTAACAAAGCCCTCATGGCATGAACAGGGATCGATCCGATGATCCCTAGTACCAGAGGTGAGCGCTCTACCAACTGAGCCACCGTGACCCTAACATTATTTAGTGATTAATAATTCATGAGACGCACTTATTTTTCAAAAACTTCCAGAATAACCTGCAGAATTGTGATCATCCTCCGAATAGCTATTTAATATATGCCTATTAAATCCTCCTTCGTCTATTATTTAATATATGCCGAATACCTACAAGTATGGGAATTCTTCATTCATCTTGCTTTTTACCTTATTCACTTCGGATCAAACTAACCTCCTTTCCGAATTGGCACTTTATGCTCCGTTCCGTACCCTTGCTCCGTCGGATGCACCGTCGATGGTTATCCGGATTCCCCCTTCGACGGAGCATTGGAGCAACGGAGGACCAGATGGTCACTTGAACCTCTGTTCGGTTGCGCGCTGCTGCCATGTTGAAAAGAAAACAGAACGGGTTATTGCATGCCAAAATTCCTTCTTCACTTGGGAGTTAGGACAAATGTGTAGAATTGATCACGTGTTGCAAGTTTAAAATGAATGACAGTGTCGAAGTATTTGAATTTAAATATTTTAATAGTTTAAGATTTTATTTTACATTATGTTATCAATATTGTACCATGTTTTGAGTGATATATCTTCATGATCATTGAATAATTTCAACTTCGCACTGTGAAAATAATATTGTTGGTTAGATGATCCCAATGGGATTCCATGTCAACATGTGAGCAAGGGCGTCGGCAGGGAGGGGCAAGGGGGAGGCACTTGCCCCCCTTGATTTCAGATTTTATACTAAATACTATTCTATTTTCATATATTTGATGTATGTTTTTGTGCTTTTCACTGCATGCATTCCATAAGAAGCTATTCAAGATTCTCCCGTTACATTTCCTCAACCTTAATTATTTCAATGTATGTAATCACAAATACGCCAATTTATGCCCACCAAACAAACTATGTTAAAGCATCGAAAGTAAAAACACGAATGCTATTGTTGTATTATTATGTAAGTGTTAGTTCTTCTGAACGTACTCTGTTTTATGATGTTGAAACAGTTCCTCTAGAAAGTCAATGAAAAGACGTCTCTCTCTCTCTCTCTTTCACTCCCTCCCTCTCTCTCGCTTTCACACACAAACACACACACACACACACGTGCATTTATATACAAAGTTTCAAATGCACGTGTAGGCCAATCGTAAGATATATATTCTTTATAAATAATTTAAGTTTTAGTTTTTAAAAATACCGAACAAATCAAGAAAAACACTGATATTTTGAAAAGCTACCCATCTAACATTAACGAAATGAACTATTTCATTTTGAAGCTAATTTTTTATAGCCGAGATATTTGAAGGTCACTAACTTAAGCCGGCATAGCCCAGGATTTCAAATTTCTTATCAATAGCAAATATTTTCAAATTATGGATTACTTAATTTGATAGATATTCTTAAGAATTATCCAACTCATTTTCTAAAATGTCATTCTTATTGTGATTTGTGCATTATTTTTTAAAAATTGAGCCTGATTACCAAGGGCTCTGAAAGCGAATCTGAATTTGAATTTTTTAAAGGTCTTTACATAATTTTGGTTGATGCCGAATGGGTGATGCTGAGAGAAAGCAGAACAGAAATTTTACCTAGCAAAGCTTTTCGTCGATAGGAATTCTTACACATAAATTATCTATTAATGTTTTTCATACGAAAGCTTTGCTTTTATATACCAAAGGTAAAATAAAATAATTGCTGAGCAAAGCAGTACAATTTATTTTAAAAAATTAAAATTTTTTGTAAACGTTTTCGCCGACTACCAAAACACTCGGCTTCCTCAGACACACTAAATCATATACACAACACAACCTTCAGTGAGACAGTTCCGTGGTTCCTGATTCGCTCTTATGAGAAGTTAGTGTTCTTTAGTAGATATGTTGACGATTGTTTGGGGATATGGAAGGGCACGAAAAGGCAGTTGGAGAAATTTGTAAAAGAAATTGAAGACAGAGAGAAAGGCATAGAACTGGAGTTGGAAGTGGAAAAGGATGATACCATAGTGTTTTTAGATATGAGGATTAAGAAGAAGGAAGGGAAGATATACACGGAATGGTACCAAAAAAGTTGTGCGTCCGGGAACTACTGCCATGCTAGGAGTGATGTGGATTACTCGACAAAGAGAAACTTCATAAGAAACATGGAAGAAAGAATTAGGCAGGTCAGCAGTGAAAAAGAAAAGGCAGAGGAAGGGATAACAGTTTTTCATGAGCAGTTAAGGAGAAATGGATATGATAAGAGGAGGTTGAAGTTAAGAAAGAAAGGAGAGACCGAGAGACAAGGAGAAGAAAGAGCGGAACAAAAGGAATATGGAGAAGAAGAGAAGAAACTATGGTGGGGGATAGAGAGTATAGGAGAGGATACAGAAGTGATAAAGAGAATGTTGAAGAACATGGGAGGTATTTCAACTTACAGAAAAGGAAGCAAAAGGCTACTGGACGTCATAAGAGAAAAGAAGAAGAAAAAAGTGAAGAGAGAAGAGGAGGGGAAGGAGATTATGGAGAAAAAGGGAGAGATATATAGAATCCAGTGTAGTGATTGTGAAATGTGTTATGTAGGCGAAACGGGAAAGAGATTAAAAGAGCGGATAAAGCAACATAAAGCTTATATTGGGTTGGAGAGTGATAGAAATGCTATATATAAACATATAAGAGACACGGGACATTTAGTGGATTGGAGTGAAGTAAAAGTGTTAGGACAGGAAGACAGAAGGACGGTCAGAGAATGGAAAGAAGCACGATTTATAGAAGTTGAAGGTGGAAAAGCGATGAACTGGAACGCGGGACTTAAAATTGATGACCAGTGGGATAAGTTATTGAGAAGCCTGAAAATATAGATTGTATTATTGTTGTAAGGATGTACAGTGTTGCTTTGTTATTATTATTTATTTAATCTTTATTTTATATTTTTAACTTTTTAGTTTTGTTTATTTCTTTATTTATTGTATATATTTTTAGTTTTCCTTATTTTTCTTTTATTATATAATTAGTTTTGTTTATTTTTTGCTTATTTTATTTTATTTTATTTAGTTTCTATTTTATTTTCTTATTTAAATAGTTTGTACAAGAAGGAAGAGGAAAAGGGCTTAATTTGATTTTGTAAGATAAAGGTAGTAGGAGCAGGAGAAGGGGGGGTTAATTAAAAATTCACTTTTTGTAGTCGGTACGAGATTGGCTGGGAACTTCTGATAAGAGCCAATCAGGAACCACGGAACTGTCTCACTGAAGGTTGTGTTGTGTATATGATTTAGTGTGTCTGAGGAAGCCGAGTGTTTTGGTAGTCGGCGAAAACGTTTACAAAAAAATTTAATTTTTTAAAATAAATTGTACTGCTTTGCTCAGCCATTATTATATTATATTAATGTTTGTTAAAATGTGCTCCTTCTGTAATCTCCGAATTTGAATTTAGTTTTTAAGGCCTTTAGGCAACTGTGGCTCAGGTCGTATGGATGATGATGGGATGAAGTGGTGGAATGAAGAAAGTGTGAGGAAACGGGAGTACTCCGAGAAAACCCACGCACACGGCGTTTGTCCACCACAAAGCCCACATGGCATGAGCAGGGATCGATCCGACGACCCCTAGCACCAGAGATGTAATCTCCGACATACAACACAGAATTTAATAAAAGTGCTATTACTCACCGTTTTAAATCTGCCTGAATTATTGAAAGTTTCCTTTGTCTGATAACGTTATGCCATCTCGATTTTTGTGACTTCAAATTATGTAATAGTCATTGATCGCACTACATTAGTTTCTATTGTAATAAACAACGAGCTCTAACATGAGAGGCATTTGAAGATCCTGATTATTCAAAAATACTGGATGTGTTAGTACTGAGAAGTTACTGTTAACAATTTTGTACTGTGTTCTGAGTTCAGATTCCAATAAGTTAATTTGAAAATTATGATGACTTCAATTTTATTTTATGTTTGAGATTATGTTTATATCCTTCAGCAAACTATTAGTAAATTCTCCCCTAGAAAGTCGGAAGGAAAAATGTTTTACGGAAGTACCTATGGCTGCCTGGGAATTTCCACCTTCCACAAAAGGCGAATGTGGTACACTGGAAAAATTGATTGTGTTAATTAAACACTTCCCGGTGTCTCGAGGAGACCACCATTTTTTTTTTGTTAACACCGTTTGTTGTGTGATTTCGGTGATTCAACACTATGATATTACTAATATTGTGTTGAATCAGCATTAAAAGCACATCCATTGTGTTGAATCGTCGAAATCAATAACATTTTGCTGTATTGTCTTAACACAAACAAGTGATGGTCGCCGTGAGATATCAAAAAATGTTAACACAGCCATATCTTGCTGTGTACTTCTTGCTTTGTCATTACAAACGATAGCGCTACTAAAAGGAGAAAACTCTAACTAACCAGAAAACGATGTTTAATAAAATTTTACACCCATAAATTAATTTTATCTTGTCTTAAGAAAATAGTAAACCGTAGTCTAATGAACTTTCTGTAATCGTATGTAATAAATAAATAATTGAGTATAACTTGGTCCTCTTCATGATTCATCTGCAAATTTATCCCATAGTCTATCTGTGACAGTGACACACACACACATTATATATATGTATAATGTTCTCCTGATTTTCCCCTTCTTGGGAAAATTCCTGGCGACGACCTTGCATATAAGTAGTCTACTTAAGAATACTACGATTAAGAACTATTATAATTATTTGAAGTCCTTTTAGAACTTCAAATGGGTAACGTTGTCAAGGCTCACGACTTAGGTGGTTATTTATAGATCCTGGTTTAACATTATTTAGTGATTCATAGTTCATGAAACGTACTTATCTTGCAAAAACTTCCAGAACAACCTGCAGAATGTGATCATCCTTCGAAGAGCTATCAATCTTCGTCTGTCGTTATTTAATATATGCCGAATACTTACAGGTATGGGAATTCTACGGCTATGTCTATCTTCATCAATGTTGCTTTTTGGCTTATTCACTTCGCATCAAACTATCTTGAATGGGCGTTGCCCAATACTCACTCGTATTACGCGCGGAGGGTTTTCAGCTGTTTCTAGAGTCTGTGGATCACGACTTCTTCTTCTAGAGTCTGTGGAAGAAGAAGTCGTGATCCACAGACTCTAGCTGTTTCCAGACTTGGGTGACATCTGTGGTTAAAATTTTAAACACTTATTTAATTCGGATAAGTGTGCATAACGGGAATGAACGGGACATAGCACAACGGAGCGGAACGGAGGACCATTGAATTGGGAAAGGGGGTAAGAGAGCCTAATAACTAACTTGCGTTTGGACAGTCGTTTTTACAAGATAACCGTCGTAAGTTGACGCTAGTTAAATTTGAAACCCACGTTAACGGTAACTACCGTTTACATTACTAAAATGAACGCGGGCTAATGTTAACCATGGTAAAATGTTAGTAATGTAAACACGGCATTAGCGTGGCAGACTACTAATCAGAAGATCTTGCGTTCAAAATCCCGCTGAAGATTTTTGAGATATTTCACAATATCATGAAGGCAATTAATAATGTTGAATTAAATATGTATACCAATATAAAGCAAAATTGTCAGTAACCTTGCCACATAATGCCTGATGTGGGTCCACCAAATGTTTGCTCATGAGGCTCAACTTGACGTCCTTTGGACAAAAATGGGACATGCCGACCATGGTAGTCGTGTGGTTCCTAGTAGCACTCACGTTGATTCAGCGTTAATAAAACCGTTGAAAAGACGGACATTAAACGGTTTTATCAACTTTGAATCAACGTGAGTGCTACTGGGGGGTCAGAGGCGTCAGGTCAGCGACTCCAAGGTCCTGGGTTTCGAATCCCAACTGAGGCATGCATATTTGTGGATTTTAAAAATTTAACAGCTAACGGACTATAGAGGAGCCGAAGTCATTATTTATTAAAAATGGCTCAAAAATATATTTAAAAAATGGGACATCCAGTGGATTTCCATTGGATGTACGTGTACGGGTTATGGAACCTCCAATAGACACCCATTAAAGTCAGCACTTGTCCATACTCATACCTCATATGGACAATATGGACATCCTCTGGACGTAACCATCTAGTCTACTTTTGACGTTCCTTGCCTCCTCCATTGGACGTCCTATGGACACAAAACGGATCCAATGACTGCATCCAATGGATGTCTATTGTTCATATTTGTACTGTGTGGGGCCTTTAGGCATCTAAGGCTCAGGTCGAGATAAAAGATGGGGAAAGGATGTGTGAAGGCGTCGACCAAGGTCTAAATTGAAGGTACCATCCCGAAATTTGTCTGGTGTGACAGGAAAAAACATGGAAAATCCTGTCAGGTCGGTCGGCCGCTGAGATTCTACCCACGACCTCCAGAATGCTAAGCGAATGGTCCACCATTGAACCAAGGCCGCTTGGTATATATTTACTGATTAAATTCCGCCACTTTCCATTGATTTACATGGGAATTGCTTTACTCGTCTTATTACTCTCTCAGGAATGTAATTTTTAACTTCTCTTTTCGCCTAGTTTCTCGTCATGTTATCTTGGACTAGTGCTATTTTATAGAAATGCAATATTTTACATATGAACAGTGTAATTTCCCCTTCACATATTGTGATTTATATAGCAAACTATTAATAATACATTACTTATATATTTAAAGAAATGTCACAAAACAAAACTTAACAAGAGTCAAAATAAGCAACAAGATAAATTCGTGAAAGCGGAACTTGAATATTCTATTTCTGACAGATATAAAATGAGTAAATCAATTCCCATGTAAATCAATGGAAATTGCATACCAAGATGGCGAGGATGGCCTACACCGTTAATTGACAAATAGGGGTCTATAAAAGTGATTAAACAATTACGTACATAAGTCGTGCGTGTAACTGTTTGGGTTTGGGGCTCAGCATATTAATTTTTATTGCAAATTATACAGAATTTAATTTGTAATTTAAAATTTGTAAATATTCTCTCCTTCTTTTAAGATTGTGGATTATTGGGTTAAAAACCCTCACTCAAATGTTCGACTTTATCTTATAGAAAGACAGCTTCAACAAGAACTGGTTTTGAATGCAACATACGAGTGGTAAGTGGCTTGAATTAGGCATATATTGTCTTTATGCATTGACCTTGTGATCCATAGCTCTAAATGAGGTTTCTATTCCTTTAAATTCAGGAAAAGGTTTATGTTTTTGTAATTAGCGAGTTTTTCTTCTATGATTTAATTCCCAAATTTATTTCTTCATTCAACTTGAGGGGATTAAGCGATATTAAACATAACTAGAGTCTACTATCTAGTGAAAGAGTCAAGGGAAGATTTTTTTTTTCATTTATAAACTTCTGTTGAAATAATTCCTGAAATTAGATTTAACAATAATTCTTTTCCCAATAATGGGAGAAAAATGAGGCAATAATTAATACATAGTTTTCAGACATGAATTGTATCCTAGCGAAAACTCTATAATGAAGACCGTCTCAAAGATGAAGTAGGTTCACAATCATCAATCAAGTATTAATATCAAGGTATTTTTGTTATTATCTAGTAGAAATTATATATACGCATGCTATTTTTATTGTGTAATTCCAGTAGAAAATGAATAATATTGCAAATTATGTTATGCACTCATTCAGTTTGGATTGTTGCTACTTTAAACAACATTCGATTTCATTTAGACTTTACAAGATCTAGAGCTTTATTCCTCTTGTTTTGTTTATTTATTTTATTTAGTTTTAACTGACTGAACTGGCAGCTGATGCATAAACTCGCTATATTTCTGAGCACTCTTTTGGATTTGGTAGACAAAGTAGTGACTAGGCAATAGCGTCACTAGACAGTAGGGTAACTAGGAACTCGTTAGGGCCCTTCTTGTATTATCTCTCATATTTAATTGCAGGAAATTCTTGTCGCAGGTATTGGGTCAGTGTAAAACTTCTACCCGTTGTGACATATCACAAATTAGCTGACTACTAATCTTACAGATGGTGATGATTGTGCGTGAATCTGTAGTCACGTAATCGGGGACATGAGAGCAGTCAGAGCCGCAGGCAGTGAGTGTGGATAAGCAGACAGGGACAGCGTATCGTGTCGGTGAAATGGAGATCGATAAGGAGCATATCAGACACGGTTTACTTTTTGAGTTCGATCAAGGCAATACTGTGGCCTCTTGCCGCAACAGTTTGCAAGTGGCGAAGATACAGTTCACAATGACACATGTCTTTGGTGGTCGGAGACAGAAGCTGTCAAGGCCAACCACGACCAGGACGCCCATCGGTGCTTTTCCGAAGAAAATCTCCACCAAGTCATACGAGATACCGCGAGCAGACTTGGTAGCCGTGTGGGTTAGGGTGCTAAGCCAGCGACTCGAAGGTCCCGGGTTCGATTCTCGGCTCCGCCATAGATGTTTGTGGATTTGGATTTTAACTAGAACGTGACGGATAACCGTGACGGGCCGAAGTCAAAAGTTACTAGAATGGCCTACATAAAATATTTTTTTTTACGACACACCCTGAATAAAACCGTAGACGAATTTGTGGAAATCCTCCAGGTACACAGGATAATAGTTGAAAAACGGTTCGAATTGTTGGGTTTCGCTGCAAAGTAGATCGTTGTCGTTGGGTTCCACATCAGCTGAGTGCAATTCAACGGGATGGCCGCGTCGTGATTTGTGTTTCCTTGCTTTCCGGGTTACGACCGGAAGGTGTGAGGTAACACGGGCCCTAACAGTCAATAACGCAGAACCCCCTAAATATCTAGAAGCAGCACTGCACCTTCTACTGTCAAGAGTTGGACAGACTGTAAACAGCATTCTGATCGAAGCGGTCAGGCCTCATCGAACTTCAAGGAATCATCAGCCACCATGATAACGCCAGACAAAATGATGCTCTCATTACCCGTCAAAAAGCTGATGGGTTTGGTCGTGAGATTTTAAATTCCCTCCCTTTTACCAACTCAGAAAGTTTTAAAACTGTGCACTGAGCCAACTTCTTATGTTGTGTTTGTTTAGTTTGCTGTTAACTTATTTTTCACCAATTTATATGCCACCTGAAGGGCCCTCTTGACACACGCCCCGTCAATGTAGTTACGCCACTGTGAGCAGGGTATTTGCCTGAGGAAACTCATGAAAATTTTTGAACTTTATTCAGAATTAGACTGTTTCGGTACTGTAGATACACCCGAACTGCCGCCACGTTTTTAGTGTACATTGTTAGCTATATGTTAAGGTCGATCGGAAACCTATGTAATTGAAACATGAAAATTGTCTAATTATACCTAATTTCATTGTCATCTCAGGCTCAAGCCGAAAAATTTGCTTAATCTCGTCCACGGAGCGAAACTTGTTGCTGCAGCGATGAACTTAAGAACTTCTTTAGTCATACCCCCTTTCCGAATTCAATGGTCCTCCGTTCCGCTCCGTTGTGCTATGTCCCGTTCACTCCCGTTATGCACACTTATCCGAATTAAATAAGTGTTTAAAATTTTAACCACAGATGTCACCCAAGTCTGGAAACAGCTGAAAACCCTCCGCGCGTAATGCGAGTGAGTATTGGGCAACGCCGATTCAAGATAGTTTGATGCGAAGTGAATAAGCCAAAAAGCAACATTGATGAAGATAGACATAGCCATAGAATTCCCATACCTGTAAGTATTCGGCATATATTAAATAACGACAGACGAAGATTGATAGCTCTTCGAAGGATGATCACATTCTGCAGGTTGTTCTGGAAGTTTTTGCAAGATAAGTACGTTTCATGAACTATGAATCACTAAATAATGTTAAACCAGGATCTATAAATAACCACCTAAGTCGTGAGCCTTGACAACGTTACCCATTTGAAGTTCTAAAAGGACTTCAAATAATTATAATAGTTCTTAATCGTAGTATTCTTAAGTAGACTACTTATATGCAAGGTCGTCGCCAGGAATTTTCCCAAGAAGGGGAAAATCAGGAGAACATTATACATATATATAATGTGTGTGTGTGTCACTGTCACAGATAGACTATGGGATAAATTTGCAGATGAATCATGAAGAGGACCAAGTTATACTCAATTATTTATTTATTACATACGATTACAGAAAGTTCATTAGACTACGGTTTACTATTTTCTTAAGACAAGATAAAATTAATTTATGGGTGTAAAATTTTATTAAACATCGTTTTCTGGTTAGTTAGAGTTTTCTCCTTTTAGTAGCGCTATCGTTTGTAATGACAAAGCAAGAAGTACACAGCAAGATATGGCTGTGTTAACACTTTTTGATATCTCACGGCGACCATCACTTGTTTGTGTTAAGTCAATACAGCAAAATGTTATTAATTTCGACGATTCAACACAATGGATGTGCTTTTAATGCTGATTCAACACTATATTAGTAATATCATAGTGTTGAATCACCGAAATCACACAGCAAATGGTGTTAACAAAGAAAATGGTGGTCTCCTCGGGACACCGGGAAGTATTTAATTAACACAATCAATTTTTCCAGTGTACCACATTCGCCTTTTGTGGAAAGGTGGAAATTCCCAGGCAGCCATAGATACTTCCGTGAAACATCTTTCCTTCCGACTTTCTAGAGGAGAACTTACTAATAGTTTGCTGAACGATATAAAATAATCTTAAATATAAAATAAAATTGAAGTCATCATAACTTTCAAATTAACTTATTGGAATCTGAACTCAGAATACAGTACAAAATTTTTAACAGTAACTTCTCAGTACTAACACATCCAGTATTTTTGAATAATCAGGATCATCAAATGCCTCTCATGTTAGAGCTCGTTGTTTATTACAATAGAAACTAATGTAGTGCGATCAATGACTATTACATAATTTGAAGTCACAAAAATCGAGATGGCATAACGTTATCAGACAAAGAAAACTTTCAATAATTCAGGCAAATTTAAAACGGTGAGTAATAGCACTTTTATTAAATTCTGTGTTGTATGTCGGAGATTACATCTCTGGTGCTAGGGGTCGTCGGATCGATCCCTGCTCATGCCATGTGGGCTTTGTGGTGGACAAACGCCGTGTGCGATGGGTTTTCTCGGGGCGCTCCAGTTTCCTCCCACTTTCTTCATTCCACCACTTCATCTCAACATCATCCATACGACCTGAGCCACAGTTGTCTAAAGGCCTTCAAAAACTAAATTCAAATTCGGAGATTACAGAAGGAGCACATTTTAACAAACATTAATAGATAATTTATGTGTAAGTATTCCTATCGACGAAAAGCTTTGCTAGGTAAAATTTCTGTTCTCCATTCTCTGAGCATCACCCATTCGGCATCAGCCAAAATTATGTAAAGACCTTTAAAAAATTCAAATTCAGCCTGGCGACGCCCTTGCTCATATGTTGACATGGACTCCCATTGGGGAAATCTAACCAACAATATTATTTTCACAGTGCCAAGTTGAAATTATTCAATGATCATGAAGATATATCACTCAAAACATGGTACAATATCGATAACATAATGTAAAATAAAATCTTAAACTATTAAAATATTTAAATTCAAATACTTCGGCACGGTCATTCATTTTAAACTTGCAACACCTGATCAATTCTACACATTTGTCCCAACTCCCAAGAAGAAGGAATTTTGACATGCAATATCCCGCTCTGTTTTCTTTTTAACATGGCAGCAGCGCGCAACCGAACTTAGGATCAAATGAACATCTGGTCCTCCGTTGCTCCGTTCACTTCAATGCTCCGTCGAATGGGCAATTCGGATAAGCCTAGACGGTGCATCCGACGAAGCAAGGGTACGGAACGGAGCATAAAGTGTCAATTCTGAAAGGGGGTTAGGCATTGTCCTCTCCCGTGTAACAAGTAGATTGTTTACTCAACCACGGGAACCTCAACCTGTTTCTTTACAGACAATGGTAGTACAAGCACGATAACCAAGTTAAGTTCGGTAGTCTGAACGCAAGTTAGTTTTACCCATAATTTTTAACATCGTAAAATGTTAGTAATCTAAATAAGGCATAACCAGTCTCTTATGGAGGCGTGTTCAGAGTAACTAATATGCTACTGTTACTTTTATCTTACGAAGACTATTTCTGTAGTAAACGCATGCATATACCCTAACAGCACACGGTAGTCTAACTTTGCAATATTGGTAACATTACATCAACATTTTAATTTATCTCTGCAATGTCCGCCTTTATTACAATTTGGGTTCATTTTCAAGCCCACTTCCGTTGCTTGCGATTTAGGGTAAGTAGCCAATTGAAACACGTGGTGTAGTTTTATTACGTGTTGTAACACGTGTTTCGACTGGCTAGTGGCTATTCACCCAAATGACAAGCAACGCAAATGGGGATGAAAATGAACCGTTTCAGTCCGATGTTAAGGTAGCATTAAGTATGTACGACAAAATTAACCACTAGCGATCAGAAGTAGATATTTATATAATAGTACCACAACTGAAACCGGGCCACTTCGGTTCCCCAAACAGAAGTGATCCCATGATCCGGTCCGAAAATGGACCAGATTAACACGAATGACTCGCGATCCGGTCTTAAAATTAGTAGACTTACTATAACTAGACTACCCGTTAATAGAATCGACCCGGTGACCAGGGGTCTTGTTCTTATGGTTTGAATTACATTTTATTAATGGACTTTTGGCATCTAAGGCTCAGGCCGGGATAGAAGAAGGGAAAGAATGTGGGAAGGTGTCGGCCAGAGCGTATGTTGAAGGTACTATCTCGGCATTTGCCTGGCATGACTGAGGAAAAATCTCAGTCAGGATGGTCGGCCGCAGGGACCTTTGGTTTGAATCAAACAATATTGTAATTTATGAGCCTGCTTGGGAAGAGTGCTTATGTAAGGAAACTCAATTAATGAGAATTTTAAAGCAGTTTAAAGCTTTTATCCTATTTAATACTTCAAATACAAAATTCTTTCAGAATAGCTTTTCCTGGGGAACGGGATTATTTGAACATCTCTGATGGTATTTTTGTTCTTTCCCGATATATGACACTAATACCATGTTATTACTATCGTTAGGAACTTTTCGTCGTCGTATTTTCCGTGATCTGGGTATAACACCTTGGGATGAATTTGAATTTTATTTATTGCCTTCAGGTATCGAAGGATCAGGCTGAGATAGAGAAAGGGAAGGGATGCGGGAAGGCGTTGGCCAGGGCGCATGATTTGATATTAAACCCGAAAAAACACAACGGGAGCGGATCGTGTTTTCCAATTGGTTGCTAACAGTAGACGGCACTGTTAAAAATGACTTTTTCAGAAACTAATAAATTTTCCTACTAAAAAAAATTGAGTAAATTTTACTTGAAAGTGAGAAAAAATATTCTCAAAAATTAAAATTTAATAATGGTAATTCTCAAATACGAGCTAAGGCCTACTTTTCAAATTTGAGCTGATGCAATTATTCAAACTATGTGTCTCTGGAAAGGTAATATTACAATCCTGCGAGATAATTAAATGAAATCTGTATAGACATAGTTTATTATCTGGCGAGCGTTGTAAGAGAATATCGTAAACAAGTTCAATGATCTCAAACATACAACAAAAACTTAATTCTCTGTCGGACAGTCCAATCTGTATCACTGTGACTGCATGTCATATTCATACGCGGGCGTGATCGCGGCAAAAACAAAACATATTGTCGGGAATCTTCTGCTTCCTAAAGTTGATTTTTCGTAAGAATAAAGTATGTTTATCTGTTGTGGTAGTAACAAACTCCTAATAATGCTGAATCAGTTTCATAACATACTGTCACCTGTTGCATTTCCCGGTTGTGTCAATAGATGTCTCTACTTTTAATAATGTAAAGTTGAAGTGAGTAACTTTTTTCTATTACGCTAAATTATTGTTTTTTGTACTGTATTATTGGTACACAATTTAAATATGTTTAATAATGATTCGTTATGCAGATTAAGCGATTGTACAAACACAATGGAGTATTGTAAAATAATATATAAATCAGATGGATATGTACAGCAAGATTATAAATAGTGTACGTAAATTAACCTAGCCTAACTGGGATTCGTTAGTGTATCAACGAGGACCTTGTGTTGCAAACGCACAAGAGAGAACAATACGCATACGGTCTCATTGGGACTGACGGCACTTTCACAGTGTCGGAGGGTGCAAGTTAGATTGAGGAAGCAGTCATTGCACAAAGACTGATCATCTATCATTATCATCTAAGCACCCACTGTTTATGCATAACGGTTTACCAGCACAGGTGCTGGGGCCGAACTCGAAAGGGGCAACGGTTCCGCCTCACCACCTATCAATCCAGACTCACCTAAACGACAAAGAACATTTAGTGATGGCGGGATTAAAGCTCAGCGTTACAGATCTAGATCACCTATTCAAGCAATATTGCCAGGACCTACTGACGAAAACATCATTAACATAGAATCACCGGAAACAAGTTCTTCCCATCTACTAGGAAATCAGACAGGAAACAAGAGCATCCATAATTTCCTACTTACTCAATTCGACACACGATTTCGGACACCGAAATATGTCTTAATTCAGATCAGTGGCGGTTTTTCAGGTGAAGTTAGTGAAGCTGTACTTCACCTATTATTTTGTTCTTTCATTGACTAAATAAACAAAAAATGTTTCTGAAAGAAAATGAAGTAGGTAACGAAATTCCAGCAGAAAAAACAAATAAACTTTCCAATTTTGTATGCACCATAATTAGATTTTCTAGCGCTAGAAGGCACCGTATTCTTACGAAGCTGAAAACGTTACTTTTATATACCTTCGAAAAAATCTAGCTATAAGTGCTTTCTATGGCGGGGACAATTTTACCGCGGTGAAAATCTTTCCGTTGACGGGACGGTGAACTTCTGGTTGCCATGACAACCTAGACGCTGCAGGCTATACTGGCCAGTGCGAGATAGCGTTGAGGATAGCGGAAGAGAACCTGCAATCTGCTTTCAACGAAGTTACTTCTCTTCCGAGTTTCGGCTGTTCAGTGTGCAAGTAAAGTAAATTTGTCCCCACTGTATCAGCACCATGTGTACCTGTACAGTTGTTCGTCTTTTGTTCATGTATGTATAGTGAAAGAGAATGACGATTTTGACATGGCCTTTTTATAGACAAATATTCTTGAATAAGTATGTATGCCAGAGCTGTAATAGGCGTAGTACTAAGTGAGTTAATCCAGGTGCACAATGCTAGATACAAGGAATTAATTTGAAGTGTTCTGCTTCTGTTGTTATGTATGAGCTCCTTGACTAAGCTATAGAATCCAGTCTCAACATATGGCTATGTTAATGGTTGATTTTTATAAAATGCTAACCTTACTTAGAATGTACTCTGGGTAGAACTAGAATATTTCAGTTTACGATAACTCGATATATTAGAGATTTCACTGAGTTGTAAGGTGTGGTGGAATGGATTTGCAGAATTACGATGGTCATGGTTGGAACTAAAGGGGTGTTCGTCAAACTTTATCCATATGTGTAAATATTAATTGTATTTTTAGTCCGAATATATAGATTTAAAATATGCCATCCGCTACGTTCAGTTTTTTCACCCTTATTTATACATGCCCGGTCCACGTCGCCTAGTGATCTTTCACCACAGATCATTGATAAGGAACCAGCACAAGTTCAATAAACCTTTGAACATCCATGCGTTCTGACAGTTATTTTCATATTTCCTCCATTAATTCCTGGATATCATCTGGAATAGAGAACTTAGACGTTATATTCATCTCATTTCCGTCTGAAGTTGAGCTCGCTGAGTGATTACACTTTACACACTTAAGACGTCAATACTGGACCGCTGTATAAATATTGACATAAATTTTATATACAAATATTGTTTATAATATTTAAATATTTAATAAATATTGTTTTGTGAGTTACTGATTTCAGCAGCAGAGTAAGTTTGTGTGATTTTGACACATTAGGCCTAATATAATAGTCTCTGTATCTTAAGGAAAAATTCAATTTATTTAATTGAACAGGTCACGCTCTAATTGCCTTGAACGTTTATTAGCAAGCATAAATATTCTAGAGGTACGGGATTTTTTATTCGTTTAAAGATTTCAAAACCATCACCTGAAAGTCAGTATCAATCTCGTTACGAGTGTATTTGAATTGAATTTTATTTATAGCCTTTAGTCATGTTTTGTTTACATTAGGCCAGGATGGGGAAAGTAGAAGAAAGGAAAGAACTGTCCCAGCATCAAGCCGGTGCGAGAGCGCGAAAACTGAAAAACATCAGCCAAGATGGCCTATTGGTGGGTTGGAAAGTAGATGTTTTTCAATGGGATAGCAACTAAGGAACGCCAGCTCGGCTCTCGCTTTAGATGTAATAAAATGTTCGCCAATGGACGCCATTCTTCAGACGTATGACGAGCTTAGGTCTTAGATGCCAGTAATTTAAATGTAAATTAAACTAAACTTCAAACATTACTCTAAAATTGTACACTGCATCTGAAAAATCACTGTGTATGTATTGTTCGAATAATAAATTTTGAAGCAGAAAATAAGTTGAATTTAGGGGAGCCTGAAAACTGAAAATGTCACGAAGAATATTTTAAACAGGCCATCATCTAATTTCATTCGTATTTTTTGCTCTCTATCCATTGCCTTCCTCTAATAGTAATATTAATTAAACTTTCAGCACTCAGCATGCATAAAGGTCCTTCAATGCTGGTTGTGTCTTTATGCAAATAATTTTCGGGTTGAGAAAGCTATCAATTTTCCGCATTTACAAGACCTAGCATATAAGCCTAGTTATTCTTTCCATTTGCATTTCCACGGGATATAATTTTCATCATTGATTTTGTCTTTGCATGACATTTAGGCAACTTTCGTTCAGTAGCTACCATCCCAGCATTTGCTTAGTGTGGCTTACGAAACACATCAACCGGGATGGCTGTCACTGGGAACAATCCCAAGACGATTGCTAAACTGACGCTCTACCAACTGAGTTACGGCTGTTCGGTCCCCGTCACTAATGCACTGTACATTCATTTGAATCCGTCTAATATTGGCATTGGAAATGTGCGTATCAAACCACAAATTATAATCATACGTTACGTATATTAGTATAGTACTCTGAAAAGGAGGACAGAGTCTCAGTTTAAATCAGTACGCTGCGGTAGTTCATGCAAGTGGTGTTTTAGTTTATTCCGTTCTCCTGCTTCAGATTTAAAAGGTGGAATGTTCGATTTGACAATTTTAAGTTAGGCAGTTATTTAGTACTCTCTTCTCAGTTAATGACCTTTATACAAATAAACAATAAATATACTGTATAACTACACTATGCCAGTCTAGTACTTTATTCTCTGTTCTACAAGTGGAAAATTCTTCTACAAAATTAGCTTTGCCACTGCCGAATGACTTCTTGTAAATGAAATTTAGCGAAGTACTGCATTTTTCTTGGGCGTATACTAACATTTCTTGGGCATGTTTGTTGTTCCCACGCTCAGTCGTCGGCGAAATTTTTCTTATCTTGAACTATATTTATAGTGGGTCCCAACTTTTAGCAGTTAATTTATCTACAAATATTCATCAACATTTAATATGATAAGCGGCATTACGGGTAAACCAGTCAGTCCAGGAAATTCGGGATGAATAGAGAATGGGTACATTAATGATTTGGATGCACTTCACTTACGATTTTGACCACGAGCCGCCACTGATTCAGATTCAAAAGTACCTACCTCGTGCCATAGTTGAAGACATATTTTTTTCAAGGAACGGAATCATAATTAAATCTACCGACGCTCAATTCGCTACTACAATTCGCAATAAGGCTTCCTATGAAATCTTTGGCCCTCAAGCTACAATTCAGACATTAACATCTTCCCGAAAGCAGGCACCACCACCAAAACGTATACCACTACTGTTAGTTGTCATTCGAGGAATACCACTTGATTACACAAACAATGAAATTCAGGATGAACTCAGGTACGAGGGATACGAAATCACACGCTGTCTCCGCATCATAGGACAACAAGGGCCCACATACATGGTTAGAGTTCTTACCAACTGCAAGGATACCATCGATGATATGCTATCAAACGGGGCGTACATATACAGGAAGCTACATCGAGTAGATCCATCCAAAACTCCAGCTCCATTGCCAATTCGATGCGAGAAATGTCAAAGTTGTAACCAACATAACACACTTCAGTGCAACACACCACCACAATGTGGATACTGCACCGGCAACCATACTACCAGCAATTGTCCAAACCTACAAGCTTCACCTAAGTGTAACACCTGCTCTGAAAAACATCCTACATATTCCTACAAATGCAAAGCCAAACCAGAACCGATACCAGATAAATCTGAACTTACTGTACCCTTCCGATCCACAGATACCAAGACGTCACCAAATAACTCGCTACGAGATCCAGTTACCATAGAAGACCTAATTCGATTCACCACCATCGTACTACAAAACGTGCATCCATTTCTAAGAGACCATATCCTACTACAAGTAACACAGGCAGCTAAAACACTCTTTCACGTTCAATTTCAAGCAACATATTCAGGACCGCACGTTCATTTCAACTTCCACCCTATAGAAGAGTACTAAACATGGCCAAAGGACTCATTGTAATGGTATATACTTTTTTATATCTCAACATCCGCTCACTTTTAACCCATAAACTAATATTCGAACAGCTTTTGCGAGAAGAACAAGTATGCGGTTTCGCTCTAAATTAAACTTATTTAACACCAAAGAATACACCTAAACTAACAGAATACCAACTCATTCGCCATGATTGCCCTAGAGCTCCTGCTCCCACACGTGCACAAGGAGGCAGTGCCATTGGGTATTACAAAAACTTGCCGATCAGAACTCATATTTTACCACGACATATTACAAAAGATCTACCTGAACACAATGTAGTAACAATCTATCTCAAATTAAAAACCATAACACTCTGTACTATCTATATAAGACCTGGCCTTCCAATACCATATTCATTTCTATAATACATTGACGGAAACTTTAGATATTATATCATTATGTCTGACATCAACTTTCATAGTCGATCACTCCGAGAAAAACAGCAATTCTCCATCACGCCCTATCAGTGGCACTTCTCCAGATGTAGTAATATCTTCTTCCAGTTTAACCATAAACAACTTACTCGTACTTCCACCATTCGGCAGTGATCATGCTCCAGTTTTACTGGACATTGATTCACCTCATCAACAGCCAAAAAACCAACAACCACTCCAATATTACGACTACTATCATGCAGATTGGGAGGCATACACCACAACTATCACCTCTGCTGCAGAATCACTTCAAGAGCCCACTACTGAAGAGGAGCTTTATTCATTGACAGACAAATTAAAGAACATAATTACAACAGCAGCCACAAACCACATACCCATACGTGAACGTTTTCCCGAGAAACCGTCAGTTCCACCTCAGTACAGAAAGATAATCACAGTATCTCGTTCCGCCTTCCGAGACAATTTACGGACTCATAACCCAGACACCTTACGACTACATCGTCAATGGAACCGCATGATACATAACTATCTTAACGCTTATAAAAGCCGACAATGGATCCGCACATGTAACAAACTATCGACAACCTCACATCCAACACAGTATTGGCAGAAATTCAAACTATTAATTGGAAACTATAAGAAAACCACTTACCCCATAATCGTAGGCAACAAAGCATTACAAACTGATGAAGAGAAAGCCGACACCTTTGCTAATTATTTCCAAGAAATCTTCACACCACCTAATCACATCACAGACAAACCCATATACCGAAGAATAAAGGAAACAGGCAATCCAAATCATGAATACTTAAGAGCCAACTGCAATCACATCTTAGAACCAAACAACACACTGACAGCTACTATAACTACAGCAGACATTCATACTGCTATCGCTGAAAAATGCAACTCAGCACCGGGATTCAATTCAATCAGATACAAATTAATCAAAGTTGCTCCACCCATAATAATCAATGTCTAAGCCTCAACATACAACTTTATATTACGCACTGGACACTATCCACCTGACTGAAAAATATCCAAGGTATTACTATTCACAAGACCCAACAAATCTCCTCATGAAACTTCATCCTACCGTCCAATTCAATTAACATCTTGTCTTAGTAAAATCTTTGAAAAAATAATTGTGCATCGCTTACATATCCACCTCACTGAACACAATTTATTACCAACACATCAAGCAGGTTTTCGACCATCCGTAAGTCTACCAGACCAACTTCTGCGACTAAGCAATACCATCACCCATCATTATAATACTGCAATTCCATCCTCTCTTCTATTATTCGATCTGGAAAAAGACTTTTGATAAAGTATGGCATTCCGGACTCATCTATAAATTGAGAAATTTCCTGCTCCCACATAGTTACATCCGACTAATTCATTCTTTTCTCTCCACACGTATGGCCTACATCACTATTAATTCCTCGACATCACATCCCATTTTTCTTAACACCGGTGTACCACTAGGTTCTGTATTATCGCCGCTACTATATATCATGTATGTATCAGATATGCCTGCCCTACCTGACAACATCAAATTATTTCATTACGCCAATGACACTGCCTTTCTAGCTTTAGAGAAATCCATTCAGCATATAAACCGAACCTTACAACCGGCCGTCACATCCTTCCTTAGTTGGTGTAACACATGGAAATTATCAGTAAATGCTTCTAAGACTCAATCCATCATCATACAACATCGACGTTCAAGAGTGCGGCGAAATCCAACTTTATTAAATATTTTAGTCAATGGAACACCAATACAACCAAAAACACAAATAACATACCTCGGAGTCGTCTTTGACACAAAACTTACATGGAAGGGACCCCTACAAAAAGTTAAAGAACAAACTTCTCAAAAATTAAACTTAATGAAACAACTTGTTGGAACTTCCTGGGGACTTCACTCAGACATTGTAATCTAAACATATAAAGTCTTTCTGCGGCCATCAATAACGCATGGACATACTGCCTGGATATCGGCCCCAGACTCTTTTTACGAACGCCTAAAAATCATTGAAAGACACGCCTTACGATTATCATTCCGAATACGACTTCCCTCTCCTACAGCTGCACTTTACGACAGGATTACTTTCCCAACAATCCTCCAGCATATTGAACACTTACGCAGAAAGTACATCATCACACGCATACACAGTGGCAACCCACTACTCATGGACACCATACAGCTAGATATTGCGATGAACACACCAACCCATTATCTACAGACTCCACTCAACATCTTCTCACTATGTACTCAAATACATTGGACGACGATGATCCTATAAAACCTGATTTCAACATCTATCATCCTGACCATCTATCACCACATATCTACCCATCTGTGCACGAGTAATTCATTATTACTAACTTGGGCCTCATTTGTTCCCATCAGTCCTGAGTAGCCCCAGGACAGAAGATGACCCTACATTCGTCTTTCTATTACAATGTTTTGTGATTGTCTCGTGAATAATGCACTTCACCTCATCCTTCATCTCATCACATTAACATTATATAGCATTTTGGTACAGACCTATATAATCTCTGTTAATCTCATAGCTATTATTAATATACTTTCTGCACAATCTTTTCTAAATCATAGCTTATGTATCCTGATCATGAATACGTACGATTGAAATAGTCACAATAAAGAAATGAATGTTCCCAACAAATGATGATGAAAAATATTGCAAAATAAAGAAAATAAGTAAAGATTTTCCACACCCTCATAGACAACAAAAATCCTTTATCACCGATCCTATCCCTCCTCTTAACCCGAAGAAAGGGCGTAACCCTTTGCAGGCTGGAACCCTAAAGAAAAACAGCATGTACAGAGGATTTTTATGCTTACCCTCTATTCAACAAATATTTTCTATCTTTACTGCCTGCGTTTATCTTTAGTTAGACGTAGTGGAGGTCTTTTCAGTGATTGCAGAAAGGAGCTAAGAAACATTGATGCGATCGCGGTGTCACGGATAAGTTTCTCCACTGTTTGTTCGAGAAGTAGTCCCACTACAGGTTATACTTGGGACAATTTTGAATACATATTTTCTCATCTTCATTCGCTCTCAACGTCATTTTGAGTAAATTCCTTCTCACAATGTGAATATGTTTCTCTCAATTTCGAATAAATATTTTCTCATTTATTATTTTTTTTTTAGCTCTGATAATAATTTTGAGTGGTCACCCTCTCAAAACTTTGAAACAAATGTTCTCAATTTCGACTAACTACTTTCTCATTTTCGTAGCTCCGGAGCTATCTTTTGAGTCATTACGTTCTCAACATTTTGAGCATTTGCTTCGTCACTTTTGAATATATTTTTCTCATTTCTGAAAAATAGTCCCAACTTTTCTCATTTTTGAGCCGAAATTTAAACTCATTTTCAAGTAGTTTTACCTCATGTTTGAGACTTTTTTTTTTCATTATCCGAGAAATATTTTCTCATTTTTTTTAGCACCATCACGTGCTCAAAATTGAGTAAAATTTAGTCGGAGCCAGATTGAGCCCAAAATTTTCTCAAATTCGAGAATTTTTTTTCGTTTTTGAATAAACTTTTTTAACAGGGGGTGACATGTTCCGAGTAATGTGTGAACCGGAACTGTCTTAGATTAAAATCACAGTCACTGCTTCGTGGATAACGCGAGTTTTACGTTCGTGAAAAATTGGCTTTCAGGAATTACACATCAACTGAACTACTAAACATAGAGAATTTAACACGGGCTTAACATTTGTATATCGTAAGATGGAATAAAACAATACTTTACAGTATATGATAATCTGTTATAATTTAAGGGTTATTTATATGCAGAGCAAAACTCCGTGCAGATAGTGCAAATGTGAGTCAGGCACTGTTTTATGTTATAATGTTAAATATCATATATTCATAACAATTTTTCTTCACCCCACCCTTACCTCACAACTTAAGTGCTACGACTATAAACGCATTTTATAGATGTTTCTCCACTATCTACGCTCGACCACTTATACATATAACAACAATACTGTGAAAATTGTTATTACACTTCAGTTTTTAATTTTTCTGTCTTGGGTTTAATTTACATCTCAAAGACAGGTCCCAGGGGTACTGTTTACGAAAAATACAGTAAACCCGAATGAGCTAGGGTGGGTTAGTGGTCAGGTTCGATGACCCAAAGGCGGGTACAATAGGAAATCTTTACGAAACACATAATGCTGCAGAGCAGCAAAGGTTAGTGATCAGATTTTATTGTTTTAGCACTACATGAACTACCAAACGGCATGTAAAATACAATAAGTTAGTAAATAACCTGTCAGTACATCATAAATCAGTGATCTGATACGTTTATCTCTGAGAGAATATACTGTACATACGTAATATACAATGTATGCACACACATTTTTTGTGTGTGCATACATTGTATATTGCATACACGAAAGGTCCCTGTAGTTTCTACATTCCTCTGAGCGACATTGAAATTACATTATAATATGAAAGAAACATTATTCGTAGTAATGATAATTCTTATTTTATTATTTAAATAAAGGATTAAGTTCCGTAGATGGTCCAATTAAAAGGTAAAATTTGCAGAATAAATCATATGGTTAAAGAAATATGAGTTCGTGAGTATTGGAAAATGAAAAGACTGCCGATTTGAAATAATGTACTATAAAGCAGAAAGGGTGGCATAGAAGAGGGAACTACTTACATTAGCGAAAAGTACTACCTAAGGTACGGGATTGGAAAGTATCCGTTAAGATGGTGGCAAGATGCAATGGATTTGACCTAACTTGGCTTTAACTAACCGGGTATTGCTGATTTGACATTACTTTGCGTCTGTACATGAATCTTATATAAGCTTCATCGAGATGTGAGAGCAGCGGAAAAAGACGTGTTCGAGTATACATAATGGCCGCTCGCATTGCATGGAAGCATTTAGATTGTGTAATTCGGAGGAAATAATATTAACGAAGTCTGTGCAACGAATCTGCAACATAGGTATGGAGATAAACCCAGAGTAAGGACTCATTTTCAAGCCCGCTTGCGTTGCTTACGATTTGGGTGAGTAGCCAATTGAAACACGCGTTACAGCACGTAATAAAACCACCACGAAACGTCACGTGTTTCAATTGGCTACTCACCCTAATCGCAAGCAACGCAATCGGGCTTGAAAATGAGCCCTAATTGAACAGTAGGAAATTAGTGTAACGAAAGTTATCCTTTTGGGGATCTAGTGCCCAAGGAGAATTATAACTTTAAAAAAACGCGAATAATACGTTATGGCCTGCAGCTTCTGCCAGACATTGAACCACTTATTCATTTGCAAATAATTATCACATAAACTTCAAAAAATACTTAGTGACAACCAGCAATCCGAAAAGTACTGCGAAAAGCTATATCCTTATCATTTCGTGAAATACGCACTCAAATTGATCAACACATAATAAACATGCAAAGGACTATTTACGACGACACTTCGTATTATCAATGACACGTATATTGTTGTTTGCTACCAAAAAACAAAACACGGATAGCATCTCGAGCGGGCGCAGAGGACTTAGTTAAAAGTCAGGATCGATGTTTTCTTTTACATTATACACGATGTACTTTTCGTTTAAAACACTCTTAATATGCTTGCCCCAACGCGCAAAGAGCTAAATAGTCTCTCGTGCTTCTCACTCTTTCACTTTTTCCCCATAATTGAATGATTATCATTTTTTCTTATATACTCAGGTGTGAAATATTACAATTATCCTGTAAATTTGACATTTTGTGGGCCATAAAGTAAAGTGAACCCCAAAACGCTAAAATATAAAATTTCTGTCTAGGGAAGGCCCAATAAAACTTGTATTTAACTTTCCTCCCACTGTTTTTTTCTACTGCCCATAATTATTCCTAACACGAAAAGATGCCAATAGTCGCAGTGTTTGTATCTGTTATAAGAATAAAGTCTTGATTAGGTCAGCCAGGTATTGTGCCATATCTACGCTCCATATGCCACACACATGGCATATAGACACTTTACAAAACCCAACAAGTAAAAAATTGCTACAAAAAGTCATATGTCATTTTTATTTCTTTAAAAGCACACTCGAATTTATGAACAGTAGCGTTATCAATAACACATAGTTTACTACAAAAACCATGGACTCAGTGTCGAGCAAGCAACAGCGACAGACAGGTAAGTTGATGTCAGATGTTTTTAAATATTATAAACGACGCAATCACGTTTAAAACTTACTTTCTTTGCGCGACAGAAACACATAAGCAAACTAATAGTTCTCCATACTTTCTTCTTTTTCAGTCTCATGTTACACTTCCCTAACTGAAACTTGTATTTTTATTTGTGATTCATGGACTTCAGCACATGTTGCAAATGTGTACTTCTGTAACTTTTAATTTTGTGACTCATTTCAACTAGGCTTTACCTGTTGGTCAACTCGAGCGCGTATTAAAGGAGGGATTCTGCCACACCTCCCAATTGGGATGTCATCCCTCCAAATCATTGAGCGCACATCTCACCTTCATTACCGTTAAAATTTTTACCGTTAAAAATCGATAGAAACCCTGTAAATTCTATTTACACCCCTAACTTTGGCTTACCCCAACCTCACTTCAAATTGAAAATCCTGTAGAATCCCTTTATTTACCGTACCTTAACTTCGTTCAGCCCAAGTACAAGCTATTGCATAGTTCTTCCTAATCTTTCGTTACTCGTATTGAAATAACATCCTTTTCCATTATTTGTAAGCCCTCGCTCCAATTAGTAATGCTGTTACCCCCATATATTTAAACTTTATCTGATTCATTTGGTAAATTACATAATTCAAGATCTGAAATTGCTTCAGCCAAAGTTTCCCATCTTCTCTTGTACGTATTTTTAATTGTAGATCTTTCTTATTTTCTGATGAAAATATAAATTTGAAGTGCTGAGGAATTTTCTCCCTCGTACTCTATTTTCTATTTGTCTCTTTACATAGATATGTATTTTCTCTTTCACATATAAATCTTTTTATCAAACATAGTGAGCTAATAGTCCCTTTGAATGATCTCTGGAACCAGAATGTGGAACAAGGAAGGAACGACTCTTATCAGTCACAGTAAAAAAAAGTGACGTTAGGCAAAAAAAGAAAAAACATCAAATGAAAATTTAGAATTGGGTTATGTTGTGTTTTTCTGGGCGTAAAATCAAATCATGCGGCAAGGTTTTAAGTTGAAGGTACCATCCGGCATTTGCCTAATGTGACAGGAAATACTCTAGAGGCACCTCCGTCAGATGGCCGGCCGCTGGGTTCCCGAGTGCGCGAGAACCCCAAACCCTGTCATCCCCGAAATAAACGCTGTTCAATCGCAACAGCGTATAATGAAATAATTACACCCCGGACTGGCTTATTATAGGACATTAAACAAAATCAATTTCCTACTTTAAAGTCTGTTGGATAATTTTATTTCTCTGCATCAAAAGCCTAAAACGTAAAATGGTCAAAATGGTATCCAGATATGATTGTCGGAATGAAACAAATTTTGGTTCTAAGAATGGTGTTTCCCACGGAAAGGGTTGATCGTCAGAGTTAATTTCTTGTACACTATTACATATCAAAATAATTGGAAGGTATACAGAAAATAAAGAGTAACATATGTTTCCTTATTTTTTATGAACAATTAAAAATAAAAATATTTTGTTAAGCTTGGAAGCTCAATGTCTCTGATGGGGAATCAGAAAAAAAAAAAAAAACGAATTCTTGGATATGTTACACAATTGTAAAAACTTAATTTTGTATGGACCAGTCTAGTAACTTTTGACATGGGCTCGTCACGATTCGCCCATTTACAGCCAGTTAAAATCCACAAGCATCCATGCCTCTGTCGGGATTCGAACCCGGGACCTTCGAGTCGTTGGCCTAACGTCTTAGACCGCATGATTATCCGGTAGGCGTTACACAATTATATAACAACAATCTACGGTAGAAATTTGAACTTCGAGATTTGAGTGTGATGGGTGTTACTGATCTGCAAAATAAGGGGAGGGGGAATAATGCTAATGCGTGCTTTGCTTTGAACATGGGGGAGCAAATAAAACACTATTTTTATCGATCGTTGAAACTGCTTTTTCGACCCACTTGGTAGAACAGTAGGGTACATCAGGAAACTACTAGAAAGCATGCTTAAAACTACTGTCGTCCATAAAGACGAACGTAGTGTCCAAAAAATTTGATTAAGAAAATATAAGTACTTATAGTGTGATCTTTGTCGGAAAACATGTTTATTTGTAAAATGCTTGAAATAATGGAAACAAATACACACGAATGGATACCAGGTCAATGGACTATCCTTTAATGGGGAACATTTGTCATGGTCGCCATCTTGAAGGACATGTTGCATCTTGCTCAATTTTTTTAATGAGAAGAATTATGTGACATATCAGTCTGGACTAGAATTTTCTGGTGATGTCAGTTTTGCCATAAATTTATTTTTGAGAGAAATGATGAGATTTGAGATTAATATGCGTAGTTGATTGAAAAGTTTGGAAATACTTTGTTCTTGAAACAGTGCAAGGAATGAAGACCCAATTCACAAGTAATGAGTATTAAGGACTACCTAGCCAGTGGTCATTACGTTCGTAATGCGTTTTCCGAAACCATAAATTTGGAAAAGATAATTTCATCAATTTCGTTCCATGTTAACGAACAGTATCATACGACATAGAACAACATCGTTCTCCGATATTATTCAATATAGGAAAAAGTGGAATTTGTTATTAATTGATATCATTCTTCTACACCAGTCGATGTTGTCTGTTATCGTTTAGTATTGAAAGATGGCCCTTTTGCACTGATCAATAGCGAGTTGCAGGCAAAATAACCGTACAGTCAAGATGTTGATTATAGCCTGAATTTCGAAAAATGCCTGTAATCTTCGTACATAAGTCAGGCAGGGCGTTTACCACCCCGAGAAATCTGAAATAATCAGGGAATTTTAAAATCTGAAGAACTCAGGGAAATCTATAATTTATGAGGGGAAACTCCAGGAAATTTATGAGGTGGACCTGTCCACAGTTGGAAAGAGGTAATGGGTTGGATTTCCACTGCTAACCGGATATTTTTAATGTGTTAAATAAAATCCTCTATTTTAAAGAAATATTTTTTCCACTTGTGAAATACCAATACTGTACAAGATGCTTGAACTGAGTGGCGTAGGGATTTTAAAAAAATTTCTGCAAATTATTTACATATTCCACTATACTAAGAACTCATGGAACTTAATATTAGGTACTTTTCTTAGGTACTTAAGCAAAAATCAAGGTAACCAAGAAAGTTATGTAAAGTTTTCACCCTACAATGAGATACGCGACAACACGAAGAAAAATGTAACTGAAAAGTCGGAAATAACCTGCATCAGTTGCAATGACCAATCTCCAACGGTCTTGAGCACAGTAGTGATGTACTTTCATGTGTCATTTCTGATTAAATGCAATTTTCTTTTTCTGAGCAGTCATTTATTTTACTTCTGCAATTATTTTCCTAACTGAAGTTTATTTATGTCGTTCGTTCACTTCCTGCTTCACGCAAAATGAACGGAACTTAATTCTGAATCACTCCTATACGCTTCTTCTCATTGTGCAAACACATTTTCGGTGCAATTTGTATTTTCTCCGTTTCTGCGAAGTATGAAAATCTTAAAAGTAATTCCATACTTCCAGTTCAATTGAAAGTGGCACTTGAGCACTGTCGTGACGTACTTTTATGCGATACATCTTATGATGAAAACAAAAAGACTTCTTTTCTCTGAGCTGTCGTTTGAGATTTATGGCACCGACATTGAAAATGATTAACGTCGTTTACGCACTTCCGGTTAAATTGAAGATGGACGAAACTTCGTATTCTCCCTCATTTTTATGCCTTTCTTATCACTGTATGGCCAGTTTTCGGATTTATTTTGTATTTTCTCCGGTTCTGGAAAGTAAGTGTAAAAATGTTAACAGTAATTCAACACCTCCGGTTCAATCGGAGGTGGCACTTGAGCACTGTCGTGACGTACTTTGATGTGATACATTTTATTATGAAAAGATTTCCTTTCTCTGAGCTGTCGTTTCGGATTTATGGCACCCAAACTGAAAATGATAAACATCGTTTGTACACTTCCGTTTAAATTCAAGATGGATGAAACTTCGTATTCTGCTTAATTTTTATGCTGTTTTTACGCTTTGTGGCCTGTCTTTCGATTTATTTTGCATTTTTGTTGATATTTCCAAGGTTAAAAAAATAATATTTGGAAGATTTTTTTCACTTCCGGTTCGGTATA